>JAKWJA010002499.1:13366451-13550511 GCA_027704765.1 Solanum habrochaites
AACTATGAGCCTCTGTAAGAATAGTGTGAACCAAATCATCAACACGGGGCACACATCACATATATGATGATTTAGGATCAAAACGACGTATCTTAGGGTTTAAACGATGTGGGAAAAGACCAAAAGACTCCCGAGTTAATTCTTGTCGGACCAAACGACGACCTGGACTGACGGACCGTCGTTCAATCGACGGTCTATCGTTTGGGTCCGTAGGTTGGGTCTGTTCGATAGACCTTTACTAAAATGACATAACTTTTTACTCGGAGGTCTAATTTTAGAAAACTTGGTGGCTATGAAAAACTAATTCAATTATTTATTATTTCATAGGTCATGTGATACCTAATTCAGTTTTTGCTAAGAGTTATGACCAATTGAAGTTGACCAAACTGCATTTCTCCCCTAACTTCCTGCTAATTTTCACCTACGGTCCGTAGGTCCATCTACGGACCATACTGGTCAATCGTTATTCTTGTCAGAGAGTGGGTAAATGGGGTTCTTAATCGACGGACCACAGATAGGGACCATAGTAGGACCTACGGAAGTGTGGTCCGTCGTCAGTTCGACCTTAGTCAAAAGTTTTTTGGGCAGAGTTTTTGGGGGCTGCTTCAGGACTCAAAACGAGTGATACACATACAAAACCGTTAGTAGATCAGGGACTAAGGTCCATCGATTGTAACCGTTAGTTACACCTGTAGATTTATGAAAAGCTGATTTCTGATCTGTTTTAGATAGGGGTGTTACATAATATCTCTTAATAGACTCAGAAATTATATCAATACAAATTACTAATAGTGGATTCAAATACCATGCCTAGTACATGTGATTGTTTGTTTCTGGTTCCATGAGTGAAACAAGTTACTCTTTGTAGTGTATTGTCATATATTGATTCATGAGTGGTCAATATTTATATCTAAATTATTAGATGGTTCTTGTAAAGATCGAAATTACATGTTAAACATTATAAATGATATCTTAGGAGTCCTTGGTGTTTCGGGTTGTATTAAAGGTGTGATGAATCACATATGGGTAATTGTTGTGATTTTTGATATCTTTCAATTGATTATTAAGACAGGAATTTGACCGGGAGTTTTCTTATTCACAAGCTTGCACAGTAATTTTAGTTTGGTGGTCTAAAACATATTTGATTAGGGGGATTTTAGTCAAGGTTTAGTAAAAGTCTTGTAGGAAGTGATGGGCTCAGAAATTTTACCAAATGGGTTTAAAATAAAAAAAAACTTAAATAAGAGAATAAATTAACAACAAAACAAAGCATGATTGATCAAAATATTCATTACAATTATATTCTTCGAGCCTTTCATTTCTTGAAACCTATTCATAATATTGTCATTACAAACAATATTTTTTTTTATATAAATAAGGCTACACCCACTAATTAGGTCATTGTCCATTCAATTTTGCATTTTACTTTTCATAAATTTCAATGCCAAAAAAGCTCTTTGACAACTGAAAACAATGGTATTGCAAAGAGCAATTGCAAAATTTCACAAGGCCGACGAAATAACAAGGGAAAATTTAAAGTTCTTTCCATGGACATCTTCAAAAAAATATTATCAAGTCCTTTTTTGAATAAAGAACATATCATCAACATTACAGACATCAACAATATAGGTCTCTAACTAACTCTTACGAGTAACCATCATATTTTCACCAAAATCATCAGTATATAATTCAGTCATTCTCAATATTTTCTTGATGTTAAAATTAAAAAGCAAGTCAACCGGATTCAAGAAAGCAACTTCAATATGTAAATTTGTTCACACCTTATTAAATCGATCATTGAGTTCTTGAACTTGTCAATAAATAATCTTAGATAAACTTTAACACGATAATGATGTGAGATAGTTTACTCAGTAACTTTAAATCGAGATCTTTCAAAATTCACACAGAACTCATTAAACATTCGGTATCAAAACGTCATACTTAAACAAAAAATGTAGATACATTCTCTATAAGTGAATCTCATTCTTAATCCTTTACATTTTGCAATCATCTCTTCACCACTTTATTAAGTAGAACGAGTATGGAGTGTTCAACTGGATCAACAGTGCACTTCGTGCTGATCTGGTTACCTGCACCTGCATCATAAATGATGCAGGCTAGCTGGTATCAGTACATTGAATGTACGAGTATGCGAGTTGGAATAACAACTCAATATAAAGCCAATAAGGACATATGTATATATATATATATATATATATATAATATATAATATTATATATATTATATAGCGGATAAAACAATTGTAACTCTTAGTTCATTTTAAATATATAACAAAAATAAACTAACTTTATATATATCAATAATAATATAGGTTTATGTGGGAGTTCTAAACCTGATCACCATCACTATTGGAGCCTATAGGTGATGATACACTGTCTTGTCCACGCTACCAGAACTGTCTATAACTTTGCCGTTCGCATATGAATCTCTACCTAGTGGATCCACTGGCTCTTTAAACTTATGTGATCATCTAAAAAGGATGACAGCATTAATACCTATGGTGGCTACTAGTTTACATGGGAACTTAGTTATCTGAACTCTCATTCCCACATCAGTCCTTAATACTACTCTTAAAACATACTTTAGCTCATACTTTTATTAAAACATCCTCACTTTGGGTTGAGATAATTTACTAAACCCTTTAGCTTTAAAAATCTCCTTTCGGAAACAAACTTCCCCTCTTTAACTCAAAAATCTTTTTGGAACTTCTTAGTTCCCTTTTAACTTAAATGTGAAACATTTATCAACCTTTAGGAAGTACTTATCCCCCTTTATAACTTTAGAGAAATGAACTCAACTCTTACTCTTTACTTAACTTGAAACATTAACTCTTAGGGAATCCTTAGTTTCCTTATACCTTTTGAGAAATTACCTCAACTCTTTTCTCTTTGCTCGACTTGTAACTTGAGCCTTAAATCAAAGTTAAAATGATTTCTTAAGAATCTTTGAAATCTTTAAGAACTCACTTTGACTTGTTTCTTAACTTTTAAACTTGTCTCTTAACTTTTTTGAGTTAGATCATAGCTTCCCTTCAATTAAATTATGGATTCAAGGATCATGATCTCATGTTTATGGATGATTTCATGATGTTTTTATATACTCGAGAGTGTTGGAATCAACTAGGAATTAAAGGAACATCACTTAGGAACTAGTACTAAAAGATAGGGAAAGAACGGGGTCTCCGGGGGGTATTGGCGCTCTGAGAGGCGTGGGGTGCCAGGGCCTATCTGATAGACCCTGGTCTGGGGCTCTCTGGCTGGAGCGCCGCTCCAGGTCCTATCAGACAGAGCCTTCTCTAAGACATTTTGGCAGGCGCAACGCCCCAAGGGCTGTCTGACGGGACCTCCGACTTTTCTTCTCTGTTTTTCATCTCTAAACCTCCTAAACTCCCATGATCCCACCCCTAAACACTTAGGATCCCTATAAATCATTACCCAATAGTTTAGACCCGAAAAACGTCGGAGAGGAGACATGAAATGAAACTCCTAGAGGATCAACTACCAATCAAACCAACAAGGAACTTCACAACTTTTCATAAGAACTTCAAAAATTTCATTCAAAATATATAATTTCTGTTATTTGAACAATTCGGAGTGTGGGTGAAAGGACGCCCAACACGAATTATCTCACATACTTGTGAGGTATCACCCCCCGATGAAATCACGCAATGATCTTGGTGTTCTTGGAGTATGTCTTGGTAGTCTTCCTTTTTTTCTCTTGTTCTCCCAAGCCCTAAGCCTTCTAAAACTTTGTGTAAAAATTGATTTGGGGAATTAGTCTTTACCCCCCAAATAACCTTAAAATGGGAATTTGGACAAACTATGGTTCAAAGATAAATTTGCCCTTGCTAAAGTCCGGATTGGATTTTCCTCAGCTCAACAACCCAACTTCTGAAAAGCATATATCCCTCATACGACCTAGGAATTTTCACAAACATGGTAGCGTTGGAAAGATATTCCCAAGGGATTTCCAACCATATAAATAACTCACCCAAAATCTTCTTGAACTGCAAGATATGATCGTTTGAAAATGACCAAAACTCACTTTTGAAAGCTGGAAATTTTCCAGATTTACTTAGTTATTTCCAAAAATAATTGTTCTTGGTTTCTTAGATTATTCTTAGTTAATTCAAGTTATGAGATGTTACAATATCCCCCCTTGGGAAAATTCGTCCTCGAATGAGAAATCTTTCACTAAGCTAAGGGTAGTAATATCATTTCAACACTCAACAAACAAAAGCAAGTAATAACATGCTTATACATAACCTTATAAAGTGCTAAGAAGAGAATTTAGTTCCTTGATCCACATTTTCTCTGGATTCAAAGAGATGTGAATATTTCTTCTTCAAATCCTCCTCAGCTTCCAAGTCGCTTCTTCAACAGATTGGTTCCTCCGAAAGACCTTGACTGAAGCAACTTCCTTTGTTCTGAACATGCAAACTTGACGATCTAAAATCTGAACCGGAACATCTTCATAGAATAAGCTATCCTATACCCATATTTTGTTGCTACTATCACTGAGGATCACCCAAAACACTTCTCCAACATATGAAATGTGGATACCGAATGAAACGTTGTTAACTTTGGGGGTATAGCTCCAAACTCAAAACCACAATGCCACTCTCTAGGAGATTCTAGAAGGTCCAGTATGCCGGGGGGGGACTAAGGTTACCCGTCTTACCGGAAAAACTAATAAATCCTTTCACGGGGAAACCTTAATATAAATCCAATCATCTACCTCTAACTCTAGTGTCTTTCTCCTAACGTCTGAGTTTAGGACTTTTGGCGAATTTGTGTGGTATCAACCTTTCTTGAATCAGTTTACATTTCATATCTTGGTGAAAAAAATGTGGTTTGTTAGGCCCTGCTTCACCAAACTTTGAACACCAATAGGCGAGATTTTTTGCACACCTTCTCAATAAAGAGCTTCATATGGGGCCATTTCGGATCCTGAATGATAAATTCAGTGTCATAAGAGAATCTCACAATAAGGGTATGATTATCCCAATTCCCTTGAAGTCAATCACCACAAGATCTCAAATATATTCTAATGTTATGGATGGTACGCTTGCCGTGTCCATTGTATGAGGATGAAAATCAGTACTCAAATTTGCCTTTCAAATAATGGAGACTGGAACTCCATGAAATCTTACCACTTCTTGAAGGCACAACTTAGCATAATCCTCGCTGAATATGTAGTCTTTACCGGCAAGAATAGGTCGACTGTGTCATTCTATGACAATCACTGTGGAAATAGAATCATGTTGCCTTGAGATCTTTTGAAAAGCTTTGGATGAAGTTTGCATATTTAATCTCTCCCACTCCATTCTGAAGTTTGATATTTCTGAGCTAAACTCGGGTTCCTTTGGTGAACATAACCAATTCATATATTTCACTTATGAATGGTTCATAAGATAAGACTACATGCGAAGCTTCTCCTTAGTTTATCACTCTTATATACTCTCCTTCTGATGCATACATCCATCAATTCATTTCAATAAATCGGAGGAGAAGATTCTTATTTTAGAAAGATTATCGTTGTATTGTAATATTTATTACAATATTAACGTATTTCTCTTACTTTGGTAACTTTATCACTTTAGTTATTCCTTTTGAATATACCATTCATAATAAGTATTTGCCTTAAATAGACGTATATAGACACTTGCAACTAGTGGTGTACAAAATCAAACTGAAATGAATCAAACAGAAGATCGAGTCAAATAACAAAAAAAATTATTTGTGGTTTGGTTTGGTTTGGTTTGGTTTGATTTGATTTGGTATTGAAATAGAATCCAAGTATACTTTTTTGATTTGGTTTCAACTAAAAAAGAAGTCAACCTGAGATTAAATCAACCCGACATTATATATAATTTTAAAAAATTATTTTTACATAAAATTAGGGGGTGTTAAGTGAGTTGGTTGAGTTGAAATTGGATATATTAAAATGGGTTGAAATAGAAATCGAGTTGGGTCTTGACTTGCCCAAGTTTACTTTGGGTTCAAATCTGTTGAATTGAGTCTTGACCCGCCCATTTTTACCCAATTAATCTCAATAATTCTAACATAATGATATCTAACTTTTATAATCACAATGCAAATTTCAGCTCAAGATTTTTTTAGAAAAAACAACAAATGGAAAGGTAAATCCTAAAAGATGTTGAATAGATAATAATTATACCTTTATTGTAAGAATGTATCCTAGTAAAGAGATCTAAAATAGTTGAAACTAGAGATTAAATTGGACTCAATTGAGAATTCTTAAAATGGGTTATGCTTGACTGAGTTGAGATTGAACCCAATTCAAATTATCTTGAGCCCAACCCTTATAATTCTTGACAGGTTACCTATGTGTGTGTTTTTTACCCTCCCCCCTCCCCCAGGAAATCTCACCCCTTTTGCTCCCTTGGTTACTCTAATTTGCAACCTTCTTGTTGGAAGTAAGGAGTGCTTACCACCAGGGGCAAGCTCCTCTACATAAAAGTATTGACTTCTAGATTTTCTAATTTATGTATAATTTTTCATAGTTTTTGATCATCTAATATATTTTTAATTTTGATGATTTAGAATTTTGAATAGTGGAAGTAAAGGTTTAATCAATTGATATATGTAACTCTAATAAAGCAAAATTCCAATAGTAACTAAACACTATCCTAACAAAAACAATTTAACAAATAAATTAAGTCAAAACTAAAATAAATAATTTGAATATTTATTTACTTTTAGTTTTACATTGATTTAGGACATTAATTACTAACCTAATTTTTTTTTATTAATTTAATCATGTAATAATTTTTTTGACTTATTTTAGCATGAGTACTTTGAAATTATAATAATCATTTTCATAATGACTTATTAATTTGAAAATTTTATTTTATGTGATATTATTATATTATTTTTGTTGAATATTTTAGTGTCATCACACAACTCATAATTTGTGTTATTTTGTTAAATAACACCTAAGATAGTTGTATTATGCTTGGATTTAAAAATATCTGGAGGACAAGTTAAACAAATACTTGTATGAACATTTTACCGAAAAATAAAAAAAATCAAGGTTTATTAGTATCGTTTAATTTATTAATTAAAAAGTTAAACACAAATGTTTTTGTTTAATATTTACAAAATTGAAACTACCCCGAAAATGGAAGTAAAAAAAAACTATAATTTTATTAATTTCATTTAGAAATTTAAAAGTTTTAGACCCATAGTTTAAGTTGATATTAAAAGGGATCATCACAAAGTACCCCTAAAAAACATGCCCGAAATCCCAGAAACCACTTTATTATACTAAGGTCCTATTACTCCTGAACTTATTGATAAATAATTTTCTACCCCTTTGCCTTACGTGGCACTATATTGTGGGCTCTCAGCCGCCGTAGTGGTGTGTTTGTGTTGCCATTGTTTGTCAAACACGTGTGCACGTAGGCCTCTAAAAGAGTAGAAAATTATTATAAAAGTATAGTTCAGGGGGGTAGGGGGTAATAAAGACCTTAGTTATAATTAAGTGTTGGTTTCTGAGGATTCGGGAATAGGTGAGGGGGTACTAGGCATTTCTTATTCAAAATGAATTAATCTAATTATCATGTAACTATATATTGTTTCTCAGAAAGAGTAGATATTCTTCTCCTTGAAAGATTGTATAAATTGCTGAATTATCTGTAAAATACAAACAACTTATATATGACACAACTACATCATAAAATTGATATTTTGCTTGTAAAAAGAGTCAATGCTGATTTATATGTCCCAACTGCTATTTGAAATATCTTTTCACCCTTACTAGTGATATTAATTTTAACAACTATTTTCCCCTGTCTCTTTGTTTCTAAAAATTGATTAAAAACACAACTAGATTTTGAACAGTTATTCAAAAATCACCAAATTATAATTTACGAACATCTATTTCCAATTTCTGACAAATAAAATCAAAAACCAATACCTAATTTATTAATAACACATAATAATCTACCATATCTTACGGAGCTGATCGAGAATACCAAGCTTTTGTGATAAAATATACTGGCATTATAATAACATAAGAATAACAAATTGAGAGAGATGACAAATATGGAAGAACATATATCGCATAGTCATTCATATGTATTAATGGTTTAATTTAATTAGAAATTAAAATGGATGTAAACACAATTAATTACTTGAGTTATTTTGTGAGTGTTTTAATTGTAATTATATTCGTGGATGTTTTAAATTAAATAAAAAAGAGGAGAAACACCATAGAATTATTTTGAAATATAAAACTGAAGAAAAAGAGGGTAAAAGGAAAATAATTTGTAATATATTGCTTACACTGAGTTATTAAAGATAAATAACCTAATGACTACTAGGAGAAACTTTCTAAAATGGACAAATCTACAACTATTGAGAGAGACCAAAAAAGGAACGGTGTGTGTATATATTATCTATATATATATACAATATGTATATACATACATATTATATCATATATATCATATTGTATGTATGTAATTACAATTATATATAGATTATATATATTATATATATATATATATATATATATATACTATATATATAGGATACCAAACACATGATAAGAGAAGGGTGTTAATGGGATGATTTTGTTGTTGGGAGTACACAGTATCTTTTAATCAGATTGCGATGAAATGATCATATTGCTTTGCTAAACTTCACTCCAATTAAATTTTTTTAACTTATCAATAAACTCATAAGACAAAACTATGCGAGAGGTTTCTCCATCTTTTATTAGTTTTATCCATTATCCTTCTGATGTTGACATTATTTCTTTAATAAACTATTTGATTCAATAAAAGGGGGAAGAAATATTTTGGTTGGGAAGATTTATCTTTCTCTTGTACTATATTTATAACAAGTATTGCATGGGTATCTTTTAACTTTGGTAATTTCATAAATTTATTTTCTTTTTTTTAAAAAGATTTTCTACCACAATTAATGTTTTGCCTTTTTAAACTTATGTTTACACCTATGTATCACGACATGAGTTTTTGAATTAACTTACAATTTTGTCAAACCCAAACCTATTTTTAAGTCTTTTTATTGCGTGACCTATTTTTAAGACAGTTTTTAATTTTTGAAAGTATTTGACAAATATAAAAAATAACTTATAATAAGTCAAAAATGATTTAAAATAACTTAGGAACTGTTTCACAAGGTTAAAATGACTTGAAATAAGTTTTAGAAAATCAAGGTTTATTGGTTTGGTTTGATTATTAATTTAAAATTTTGAAACAAATAATTGATGATATTAGAAAAAAATTGGAACAACTCGCAAAAGATACGATGTTATGAAAAAGCCCCCCCTATTCTATTAATTTGAGGTTTATAATTAAATTGGTAACATAAATAGTTTTAATTTGTGCATGTAAAAAATGCTGGAGATCGATGCCATCATTTACACCCACGTACACAATGATATTTCATATAATTAAAGTAGAGTTTCAATGCATGGCATTAACCGTTAAAATACAAACTTACTAAAGTATGGTAACGCGTCGTAAAATATGAGTCAATGATGATTGATACAATCAACTAGCATTTGAAACATTTTTTCAACACTAACTATTTGATAAATTTTTTCAACAACTCAATTTTCCCTAATATCATTTGTTTCTCAAATTCAAATAGGAACTACAGTAGAATTTTGATGTTTATCAAGTCACCAAACTATAATTACGAAATATATTCTACCCCAATTTAACATAAAATTCATAAAATAAATTGGCTAATTTATTAAGGGAGCAAACCAAGTTTTGTAATAAAATATAAAGACATTATGATGATATAAAAATAACAAATTTGAGGAGAGATGACAAATATGAAAAAAAAAAGATATGTCTGATCATTAATATGTCTCAATTGTTCGATTTAATTAGAAATTAAAATGGATGTAGACACATTAAATTTATTGCAGTTATTTTTCTGAATATTTTAATTGTAATTGTACTTATGGATGTTATAAATTAAATAAAAAAGAGGAGAAAGACCATATAATTCTTTGACATAAAATATGGAAGAACAAGAAGGCAAAAGATAAATACTTTGTAATATTGCTTACATTGAGTTATTAAAGATAAATAACCGAATGAGAGACAACAAAAAATAATCCAGTATAGTATAATATAGGATAACAAAGCATGACAAGAGAAGGTGTTAATTGAATGATTTTGTTTGTTGGGGGTGCAGACGATATTTGGGGGTGCAGACGATATCTTATCATCACATTGGAGTGAAATGATCGTATTGTATTTCAAAACTTCATCCCGATTCAAGTTCTTTAACTTATCAATGAACTCATAAGATAAAACTACGCGAGAAGCTTGTCCTTCTTTTATCATTGTCATCCATTCTCCTTCTGGTGTTGACGTTATTACTCTATTAATCGATTCAATTCAATAAAAAGGAGAAAGAAAATTTTTGTTTGGAAAGATTTGTCTTTCTCTTGTACTATATTTTTAACAACTATTGCATGGGTATCTTTAACTTTGGTAAGTTGATATAATCTTTTTTTAGCTATTTTTGTGTTTGCCGTTTTTTTTTCTTTCCTTAATTAATGTTTGTCTTTTATATTTTTGATTTTCTTTGAATTATTAATGTTTTCTTTTCATAGACATATGTATTGACTTATGCATCACAGTATTTACAATATGACAAAAATACCATAAAAATAAGTAATTGCTTATGAAAAAAATGAGAGGGTGTGTGGATTGACTTAAAAGTCGGTCAAACTTACTTTTAATTTAGCTTTTAACTTCTAAAAGTGTTTGACAAATAAAAAAAAAAATAAGACAAAAAAAGACTCAAATGATGTAGGGAAGTGTTTGACAAGGTAAAATGACTGAAAATAAGTTCAAGACGACTTGAAATAAGTCAACCCAGAAGTAGGTCTCCCTCTACTTTTATTTTTCGACTTAAAGTCATTTCAGTTTGATTTCTTATTTTTACTTAAGGTTTAACTTTGACTTAGTATTTGATACTTCCTTTGTCTACAATTGTTTAACAGGTATATTAAAAATAGACATCCAAGATTAATTGTCAATTTAAAAAAAAATCAAGGAATAATAAATCATTTTTTCCAATTCTGCACCTAATAATTACTCCATTTTGTTCAATTGAAAAGTTATGTAGACTTTTGATATTCTTGGTATAATAGAGTTATATTAGTCAAATTACATCTTGTATTAAATTTTCATTGAGGGGAGTGCATGACCTTACCTTGACAAATAATTATAGACGGAGGGATTATATTTTTTCTACATAATTAAGACGTTAACATATGTTGAAAGTTACTAAAGTTATGTGCCTCACCATGTTTAATCTAGGGATTATTAATAAATTTATATATAAGAACAATGTCTATTTAAAAGAGAAAATACATCAAAATCCTCCTAAACTTTGTAGCAAAACATAGTACTTGAACGATATGAGCGTTTAAATACCCCTTAGCAATTTGGAAGTGATTAAGTACCTCCTTAAGGGATGACGTGGCAAAACAAAGTACTCACTCTTTTAAAAGCGCGTTAAACAATAATTAAAAAAAAATAAATGGTAATATCAAACATAGGACATTTTTTTTATCGGCAAATATATAACTAATAGGCTTTAACTTTTTCTATAAGGTAATTTTTTTTTTAAAAAAAAAGTGAAATTTCTTGTTTAGAAGTAAATGAAATTTGTGGGGTAATTTTTTTTTAAAAATAATATTGTCGGTCCGCTTTCCGTTGTGTGTTCCCCCCCAAAAATATGTCTTTTCATTTGACAACTCTTTATACCTGTATTCTTTAATCTGTGTATTATTCCTTCAGGGTAATCTCAAATCATAGTCATCATTAATCCAAAAATCAACAACCTAATATTGATATAGAGGCGTGTTTTGAATTTTAAAATTCAGTTGTAGACCAAAAACATGTTTATTTCTTTTGAGGATTTTAGAAGTTCATTCTTGATTATTGATTGGTTGTATCGATTTCACAAAATGTTCGATATATGATTAAGAATTACTGAGCGAGACGAATCTTAATCATTTTGGCCAAACAACGTTTCAAAACCAACTGATAATAGTTTTGGAATAAAAAAACTCTGATGATCTGAAATTGGGTTGATCATAAGAACGACCTAGTAAGAAAATTATTTTTTTTTGGATAGTTATATGCGTTTTTGGTATATTTGATTAAATTGTAGTTAAGATTAGTTTTATGTGTTGGAGTAGACCTTCTCCCCATCGAATGAAATTGATTGCCAAATAACTATGTATGGGAATCGTCTAGTTTTGATAAATGTATATTAAACTCCTCAAACTGAGTAATACAAGATGGGATCAGGTAGCTGAGAGAATTTTCATTGACTTCAACTAATAGTAGACATCTCCAATCCGAGAGTCAGGTCTGTATAAGTTGTAGAGAGGGAATCGGTTCATCGTACATGGTATTGATATGGGGAGTTCTCCCAAAAATCCATCGATGGCTATTGAGAGGCCATGGATATATATGTATAAATGGGCCTGAATTTTGTATTCAAGGATTATTCAAAATATAATTAAGTAACGTAATGTATTATGTCTCATATTCTCCATAGACTTTACGCAGTCATAGTACTACTTAAGCTGTTCTTTCGATGGGGCTAAAACTCATTAATTCAAAGAATGCATTATACATTAATGTGTTAGAAGAAATTATTTGTAAGTTTCTAACTACATAAGAGATGAAATTTGATTATTTGTTTGTCCACTCTCCTATCATTGAATATTTGATATAATTCATTGATAGTGGTATGTACTGCGTGATTTTTATTAATATTTTATCTCAATTGAATTGATTATTAATCGATTTCTTAGGAGAAAGATTTTAAATGAATGAAGCATTTTGTTACCACTAAATTAAGTTATTTATGTGATAGACTTCGAGGGTAGTTAATAGATCGACATGCGGTTCATTGACAGTGAAAGGTCACTACAAAATGTTGTTATGTTAAGAAGGGAAAAGAACTAAGAGACTTTTCCTCATAAAAGGAAAAGTGGTACTGAAAAAAGTTTGAATATTCTATATGTTGAGTGGTGAGGTAAATGAACATTCATGCAAGAGATGACTTTGAGTATTCTAGATTTTCCACCAAACGGTTACTCATGATATGAATAAGTTTTTAAATGTTTTGTCTGAATATCTTGATGAACTGATCAAGATATTTTAAACTAAATTGCATCGCTGAAAAATATATATAAAACATTGTGATTATTGTAGTAATTTTAAACCTCTGTACAGGAGCTTAAGAGGCACTGATTTTTATAGATACATTAAATTTCAATGTCTACACCAGACGCTCTATAAAGATTGGTGTGTGTAGAAGAAAAAGAAAATAGATCTTATGAAGGCTGATAGATCTAAACATTACTTATTATTAGCTTATTTTGTTTCTTTTGGGATTAGGTTCTAAAAAGTACATAGTTCTTAATTCAATTTCTTTCAGATGCGTACCTTTTGGACAATTGAAAACTAGTGGGATGAGGTAAGCTTTAATATGTGACATGTCAGTATAGGACTGTCAGCACAGGCTGAGTGGGAGAATAGAAGTGTGAATGTTATGTAACAGAAGGTGGGTGTAGTTCTAATTGGATATTTAAAAGACTGAAAGAGGGTTAATTATAGTGTACTAAAGAAAATAAAGCAATTGTTAACGGAATCGTCTGATTTTTTTCAAACGGATCATTTAGTAGACCATGTTCCTAGAAATAAACTCGTTTTACAGGAATTGAACAAACAAATAACAAATAAGTCAATTATAAATTCAGACACTCAAGAACATCTAATGGGTATGTCAGAATTGACGTTTTATTGCATTTAAGTAGTGGGAGAAACGATACTAGACATAAGAAAACTACTTTCTCTAGTACTGGGGACTGATGTTGAGCATATTAAAAGAATACTTCATGAATAGTTGTTAATATTTCAATATAGAAAGATTTTGAAGATAATATTAAAACTCAAGAACATGAAAGGTGGTTATAATATTATTACTTAGTCGTAGTGGGAGAATCATAACAAAGATTGATTTATTTTGTATCTTTGAGAAATACTTTATGATAGAGCTCCTGAAAAGAAGTACACTCTTGGAGGTTTTTATGATAAGGTCTCTCAAGATCTAGTACAAAATTTATTTGTTACAAATAGTTTGGTAAATTTTCTTTCGATAAGAAATACAGGAATGCCTACGAAAGTTTATGTGCATAGCTAAGAGTCTAAGCGGGATATTGTTAGGGTGTATATTATTAATCCTGTGTTTAGACATAGTATTCTTACAAATAAGAAGATTAAATATCTAATTGGGAGATTGTTACGTATATTCTATTAACCATGCGACCATCGGCACAGGGACGTAGTGGAGGGCCAGGATTGGAAGCTTAGGGTGGCCTTGGAGGAGGGTTTGCGCCGCGCCCCCTAATACTCCACACTACCAGATTCGAATCCATTGGATGCCTACCACTTCGCGCACCGAGATGCGTGACTGGAGGGGAGGTTGTGGAGGCTGTGGGGAGAAAGAAGTGCGAGTACTCTCTCTCCGGTTGCTTACCCCCCTTCCTACTTAATTATTATAACAATTGTGATGGTTAAAGTAAAGTGGAGATTGTTGGGATGTATCTATTAAACCATATGTTAAGAAATAATATTGTATGTTAGGAGACTAAATTTCTCAATTTTAATAGATCATATATTGTTTATGGTGTCTATTACTTATTATATAGGGAGTTGGACTGGTAGGTTTTACCTATTAAAAGAGGATTAAATCATCGGTTTTCTTATAAGTATAAAGTTTTTGCATCATCTTGGATGGAATTTGTACTGTATCGGGTTCGAGTGTGTTAGCACAAGATTATATGTAATTATGTCCTGATTATGGGAACGTAGAGTTCCAACTTCTTATGTGTTAGTCAGTTTGTATGTATTGAAACTATTAATGTACTAGTCTTAAATTATGATATAAATTATTATTGATTGGGCTATATTAATTATCGTGTCGATTATTAAGGTGAGATTCGAGCTTGGCGTAATCTGCTGGTAAGTTGGGATGATAATATTGTATTCTTGGTGAAATAATAGTTAGTGATGGAATATCTGTATCGTTATCGAGATTGATGATATTAATTTTGAGAAACTTATAAGTTTTCATCATGTCAAATCTTTGCCAAGTGGGATTTATGAATTCGACACATGAAATAAGTAAGTAGTCCCGATATGTATCCCCTTATGATTTTTTATTAATTTGTATCGATCTCAAAGAATAAATCATGAAGTTAAATGTTAGTAATTTAAATTTATGCATAGTATCTGAAATATAAAATGGGGACATTACACAAGTTTGTTTAGTGGGGAATATGAATCGAGGGGTTTGCAAATTACGAATTTCTAGTGGATGATTTGTATAATTAATTAATATGGTAGAAATATTCAAATTCTTTGTAATTATTACCGAAAGAGAAGCCTCGATAATTAATTATGTAGTCTCATAGGCGCCCATAGGTAACTCGTACTGTATAGATTCTAATTGCTATGCAAAAAGAAAGAATAAGATGGGTTTCTCGTTGTTGTTTTTTTTTTGTTGTTTTTTTTTTGTGCACCACACCTTCCCCTAATTGTAAGAAAAAACTAGGTTTGTAGTAATATGGTTGTTCTAGTCTTAGAAAAAACTAGGTTTTCTAGTCCTTTTTGGATTAAGAAGAAATCTCTATATATAGGATTATCCTACCCTGAAAAGGAGTGGATTAGTTTCTATTCGACACTTGCCACCCAAGTATTATTGAGAGAAATAGGATGTGCTTGGCGATCACTGTAGAAGACCATAAATATTGTCATCTTGTGATTTGCTCTTGAAGCGTCTGTTTATCTTGTAGTGATTCATTTAAAGGTATGTGTTAATGTGTGCCAAGAGTATTTGAATAAACTTTCAGTAGTTATGGATTTTAGCTTAAACGATATTGGTTATGTTTATTCATATAAGTAGTAAAGATCTTGATATGCTTCCGCTGTACATATACGTTTTCCAACAACCTCTTCGTAGTGTATTATTATATATTGATCCATCAGTGGTCAACATTTATATTTAAATGATGAGATGGTTCTTAAACATTGTAAATGTTGCTTTAGGAGTCCTTGTTGTTTCGGGTTATATTAAAGGTGTGATGAATCACATATGCGTGATTGTTATGATTTTGGATATGTTTCAATTGATTGCTAAGTCAAGATATTGATCGGGAGTTTTCTTATTCACAAGCTTGCACTATATTATTATTCTGGTGGTCTAGAACATATTTGATTAGTGGGATTTTAGTCAAGATTTGAGAAAAGTCTTGTAGGCAGTGGTGGGCTCAAAAATTTTACCAAATGGGCTCAACATAAAAAAGAAAAATGAAGTGACAAAGCGAATAAAGTTATTAAACAACAATAGAACAGCATTATTGATTTCAAAATATTCTTACGATGATATATGCGGTCTGCATTCTTGAATGAAACATATTCATAATATTATCATCAGAAACAATATTAAATATTTTTTTTCTAAATAAGGCACAATACATCCTCTAATTAGGTCATCGTCCATTTAATTTCACATTTCACTTTTCATAAACTTCATTGCCGAAAATCTCTTTGAACTGAAACAATGGCTACTGGCAAGAACAATGCAAATTTCACAAGGCAAAATACATGAAAATAATTAATATTTCTTTGCATTGACTATCTTTCAAAAAATACCATCAAGTCCTTTCTGGGTAATGAATATATCATCAACATCACGGACATCAACAATATATGTCACTAACTAACTCTTATGAGTAACCACCATAGTTTTACTAAAATCATCAGGATATAATTCAGTCATTCTCAATACTTTATTGATGTTAAAATAAAAAAATGAGTCAAACAAATTCAAGTAAGCAACTCCAATAAGTAAATTTGTTCTCACCTCATTAAATCAATAATTGAGTTCTTGAAGTTGTCAATAAATAATCTTTAGATAAGCTTTGACACGATAATGATGTGAGATAGTATACTTAGTAACTTAATTGATGAAATCTTTCAAAATCATCATAGAAAATTATAAAAAGTAGAATCAAAATGTCATACTTACATGTGTAACATGAGAGATACATATCGATAAGTGACTCTCATCTTCACT
The DNA here is from genome assembly GCA_027704765.1 of Solanum habrochaites. Taxonomy (NCBI): domain Eukaryota; kingdom Viridiplantae; phylum Streptophyta; class Magnoliopsida; order Solanales; family Solanaceae; genus Solanum; species Solanum habrochaites. The sequence goes on from JAKWJA010002499.1 coordinate 13,383,653, forward strand.
CCCTTACATTTTGCAATCATCGCTTCACCACTGTACCAAGTTTGAATGACAGTTGTAATAGAATCTATGTTGTTTCTGTCATTAAGTATTGTACAGCCATAATATCTTCATCAAGTGCCAAATGAAGTAATCTCAAATGTTTGACAAAATTTAAGACATCATGTTGCTCAAGCGCTCTATTTAATAAATTAAGAATCAACATCTATAATTTTAAATACCCCAACAAGAGTAAACTAAAGATGATGAACAAAACAATGGATTGCATGAGCTGATCTACTTTCTTGTCGAATCAAAATTTAAGGCCACTCAAGTCGTCGTTGCATATATCTTTCTCCATAATAACATTTCCCACGTGTATGATATACACTTAGAAAATATCGAGCAAGAAAATGAACAATTGCTTTTTCAAAAGAAAACATAAAGCACTAGTCCTATGAACATGAACAATCCCAATTGACCTTTCAATTACAAATCTCTATTTAACAACATATCACAAAACAATTTTCATTTTCTCTTTACGTGACACATCACAATATTCATCGACTAGCAATGACAAGTAGTAACCACTTAGATCCTTCAGAATAGCTTAATTATTTCAATCTTACACGCAGTGATAATATCTTTGTCAATTTTATGAGAACTAAAATTATTATTTGTAATGAATTGATTCTATTGTTATAGAAAAGTCAATGAAGAAAGAATCGGGGTAAGAAACTTTTTTGAGTAACTTGGAATTACCCAATCCAGTCTAGATTTGGAAGAAATCAGAGTTATTTAGGTATAGGAAAAATCTAGAAATAAATAAGAGATATAATAGTAATTTTTATTACATGAGGGGATAGATAAGATAATAACGAACCCGTACCATTTTAGTAATCGAATTTGGATGAGTAGTACTTCAAAAAAAAATATTTTCGTGAAAGGGTACATTCTACCTCCGTAGGGAGAACTAGAGCGGGATTTTAGCCTCTAGAGTCGCAAAGTTTTAACTACCCGAATCAGCCTTTCGATCCGTATAAGCTATTTTCTTGGGTTATCATTGACAGGGAAGGGTTTTTATCTAAGAATTATGGTGGGAAAATTCCTAATTTGGGTATTATGATCATGGATTTGAACTAGGGTTCATAATTCTTTAGTATTTTGAAATTTAGTATTTATTTTTTGACTCCCATGTATAAATTTTTAATTGTAGACCACGAACAAGTGAAACAAAGCTAGAAAAGGAAGGATCAAGTTTTCTAGGGTTTCAAGCTTATTTCGAGGTAGGTGATGGTTGCAATTGTATGATTGTCTGATATACACTTGTTTTGCTTTGTTGTGATACTTGTATATGTATGCATGCTGCAATATTAGTCATTGATGTTGAATTGAGATATATAAATATCGATACCAGGAAATCATGATTGAATAGTGATCTTGATGTGTTAATGTGATGTGTGATTGGGATCGACTGCCACATACGTTTCGACATACTAATTTGGATCGGATTGTCATGTTTCGGCATGATAACTGGATTGTTTGGCCTTATGTTCGACCATCTAAAATATTGATAGGACTGCCACAATTCTGGATGCCTAACGAATTGACTTGGGTCAGAAGGACAGGCAATTATGGATGAAGCATGTGAATTGCGATGTTGATTCTTATGATAGTATTGAATATTTTGATATTTATGAATGTGTTATAATGTTGTAATTTCTTTTTTATGTTTCACCAGTGGGATTACCACATAATTTTACTAGTACTTTATGATTGTGTACTAATTCTGCACTTTCTATTATTTTTTGTTGGGTACATGACATCTTCCAGCAGATTTTGACAATCTCGTTTATAAGATCAGTGATCATTCAAATTCAAGGGTGAGCTAGCTCTACCAGTCTTCTTTGAGTTTTGTTTGTTTAAGTGCACTCTTTTTGGACTCAAACTATTTTGTTAAGGTGTTGTTAGTTCTTGGATTGTACTCTTTGTTCTTAGACTTGTCATTGTTAGAGTTTTGGTACACTGACTTTCATGTTATTCTAAGCGTATTTTCTGTATTGTTTAGTTTATTTAATTTGCTTTTGTAACTTAAATACCTTTGTTTAGATTATTTGCTTTAGTAGGATGGTAATAGTGACTCTCCCATTAAAGTTTTAGTGTGGGTGTTAATCACGACGGTTTGGGTCATGACATTATTATTTCTTGAAGATTTTTTCAACACAAGATCTCTAATTTTATCACACCGCCTCTCATACCATGAAAGAATTCAAAAATTTACCTTTGATTAATGATGATTCATCTTATCAATGTCCATGAAATATCAATCCTTGATTCGAAAGGAGTCTCAACACCTCAACTAAAGCATTTAAACAAATTGTGTGCTCTTGTTTGGTTTGATTAGATTTCTTAAAAAATGCATCCTTCTGACTAGATGTTTCGTGCATATAGATCTTCATACTTCTTCATTGTCTGTTTTGGTTATTGCTACATATTTGTGCACCATATTTGACCCATGTTTTATTCTAAGATGAAGGATTATAGTCATGTATTTTAAGTAATTACATATACTAATCATTAGTCATATTAACCACGTACAAGGTAAGGTGTTATGGATGATTTTGTTGTATGCACCAATAACACTCAACTGTTGTTGTCAAATCATCAAATGGCTAGGTGTACCAAACATCAACGTGAAATTCAATTATTATTTAACTTACTAATGATTCAGTAAGACAAGACGACGTATGAAGCTTTCTCTTATTTAATCACTCTCAGTATACTTCCTTCTTGTTTGCAGGACATCCATCAAGTCATTTCAATAAAAAAGGAAGAAGATTCTTACTTTAGCAAACATTGTCTTTATATTGTAATATTTCTTACAATTCTTACGTGTTTCTCTATCTTGGGTAACTTTATCAATTTAGTTTTCTTCGGAATTTAGATCTTAATTAGTATTTGCCTTAATATTATCGTTATAAGACACTTTGCAACTAGTGTGCTCAAAATCAAAATGAAAATGAATCAAATAGTAGATCGAGTCAAATAACATCTTATTTTTGGTTTGGTTTGATTTGATTTGGTATTGAAATAGAATCCAAGTATACATTGTTGATTTGGTTTCAACTAAAAAAAAGTAATCCAGAGACTAAAACGTCATTATATATATAATTTTAAAAAATTATTTTATACATAAAAGTAGGGGGCGCTTAGTGGGCTGGGTTTTGGTTAAAATTGGAGATACTAAAATGGGTTGAAATAGAAATCGAGTTGGGTCTTGACCTACCCAAGTTTATTTAGGTTCAAATACATTGGTTAGGTCTTCAGCCGCCCATTTTTTCTCGATTAATCTCAAAAACATTTGTTGACACCCAATTTTGACCCTCTCCGATAGAAATTAATTCATGAGCTTCTTAAATTCCCCAAGCAATTTAGAATAATTAGTTTAGTAAAATTCAAAATAGTTTTAAGTTTATTTTATTTTTTATATAGTTTTGTATTTTTATAAGTAGATTAATATGATATGTTACATGATATGGATCTAATCAATATGGTTTTATGAGTTATTCAAAGATGTCTTCTAAAAAAAAGATGTTGTTTAGTTAAAAATTTAGAATACTAGTGTAGTTGTTAAAAATAACTTATGTAATTATTTTACAATTAATAATTATTTATTTTGTTAAGATTAAGAAGCTATTAATTAATTATATTTGATTCGTTTATTTAGTATAGTGAAATCAAGGAAAACAATTGGGGACACACCATTTTTTGGGCCATTTACACAAATTTCCTTTTATTCCATTCAGCCCACTCCTTCTATCCTTTTCCTAGCCCACTTTGATCCCAGGCCCAACTTGCAATTCCCCGACACTAGTTGTCCCATTCCAGCCTACCTAATTGTCAAACCCTTCACCCAAATCTCCTATTAAATAATTAAGGGCCTATCATCAGCAGCCCACTCGTGTGATTTTCAAAACCCATAGGTACAACAAAATAAAAACATCCGCAACCCCTGCTACCTTTTTCTTCACGAAAACCAGAATCAACTCCAACAAATCGAGCCAATTCGGAAACACAAAATAATCTAGGAAATCCCTAGCGACCGAGTCCAGCCGCGTGTCTCTACTCACCTTATCCATCCGTCACGAATCTTTCTAGGTGGAGGCATCTCCTTTGCAAGAGGTCCTTCGCTCAAATCGAGTGTTGTGCACCTTCTCTATCCGTTTGAGCAGTAGTACTCATGTGTTGCTGTTAGCACCGCCTCCTCCTCTAAGGATTTGTGTGTGTTATGGTGAATTCAAATCCATTACGTGTTCTCTCCCTTTTCAACAAAAAAACAAAATCTGAGAAATCTCTTAAACTACCTCTTTTTAATTCTTGGGGGTTGGGGGTTCTTCCACTGAGGAGAGGTTGTAGAAAAAAAACCTTAGTCGATATTCAGAAATTAGCTACAATCACCACTTAAAAGATTACAAAGGTTTGTAGAGGTAGGAAGGTAGAAAATGGATCGAAGCATGCAAATGATCTAGATATATTTAAGTTCGATTTTTTTGGAGGTCGCTCTTTTTCCTTTGTTTTGTAGGTCTGTGCATTTTTGGTGAAGTACTCGTAGCGGGCTCGCTAGTCCCAGCGCTGTCGAAAAAAAAAATGTAATATTTCTCCACTTTGCTTATTTTACTTCATAAGTCTTTGAGTTATGGTCTTTGGATATCGTGTGTTTGCTATCTCACATTTTGTATATTTTACAAAAATGATTGAAATATGGTGTAGACTGTATAGGGGGGTATAATACTAGTTGACTCGTTTGAGGTTCTGAATGCGTAGAATAGGATGCATTCAAATTGTGCTTATATCGTTATAAGATTGTTAACTTTGATAATTTCTATACCGATTTTGGTGTAAATATATTGTTTCTGTCTAGCCTAAATTTCATTATGTGTGTTTATTGTGGTTTTTTGTGTTGTTTGTGAAACCACTCCTTGTTGAATTACATTATTTCGAGTACGTAAAAATCGAAGTAATCCTTGTTCTAGTCGTACCCTTGTTCTTCTTGACATCTTGGTTGTTTAGCTTATTTGATAAGAATGCGTAATTGACAAAAAATCATAAGTTGATGTTATTGATTTTTTATCTATGATAGCTGAGAAGCCCTTTATCACTCCATTTTAGAATAAGTATAAATTGGGTTATGCTAAGATTTTCTTATATGTTCTGCATAGCATGAATTGTGTAGTAAAATTAAACTCATGTATGGTTGGCTTCTTGTTATCCGTTACTTCCCATTTATTTTGGATGCCCGATTAGACTATAATAATCTTATCTTGGTTTACTCTAGCCATGGCTGAAGTAACTCTAATTTTCTCCTTTTGTTTGCTTTGTTGTATGAACCCCTCTGAACAATGATGGATTTCTTTCCGGTTTGTATTCTCTTGTGGATCCGTAAAGACTAGACCTCTCTATCTCGATATCGTTTCCAACCTTCGGAAGTTGGGTTTAAATGGAGGTGCAGGTTGAAAGAAGCGTTGTTGAAATGCACTGTTGGAAATGATTACAGTTTAATCAGGACCTGGAAAGTTGCTTGAACCTTACATTGCAGGTGTTGAAGAAGCAGTTATACAATTATACAAATGGATATCATGATATACAGGTCGACATGCATAGGTAACCCGAATCCGAAAATAGGGAGAAAGCAGCGAAAATATTCTGCCTAAAAGGGAGCTTCCAACTTTTTAAAAGTTGAAAAGAAGGTTGATTTTATACATCTTTATGTCATGTTATAAGGGAAGGTTATTACCTAGATAGTGTAAAAAAGGGATAATTGCGGTTAACGTGCGTTGGGTAAAACCGTATACAGTGTATATCATTTTTGGGCAGCGATTTATACATTTTTTAACATTGGTTAAAAATGATACAGTACAACTATGCTCAGATTAGAAACGATGCTGGGAATACAGAGTAAATACGAGAATCACGTAGTCGAACAAATGCCGGCCTAAAAAGTCCATAAAGGGATTAAATATGCATCGTATTATTTTTTTTTAATTATTACAATATACATCGGTTGTTACTTAGGTATCTTTTCAGCGAAATTGGGCAGGGCCTTCAGCCTTTTTATTAAACGGTCCAAAAGTGCCATTTGGGTTTTGCAGGTTTTTAAAAAAAGGGCCAATTATAAGAATAGTTTAGGAGAGGTGGCCAAAGCCCAATCCTTATGAATGAATTTGGGCCAATCAGCCCAAAGTTAAATATATCTCTCCCTATGATTATTTGTTTTGAAGATTTAACATTTTGGTAGATATAGATTTAATAATTTCCTAAAAGGTAGCCATTTCATTATTTTAAATTTTAGTATTTTGTTTATTTATTTTATCACCATTTAGTTTTCCTAAATTCATTCCCCTAAGGATTTCCCTTAGAAGAAAAAAAATGACATATAAAAATATTCAAAATGAATTTTCTCTTGTGTCAATAGTAAAAAATCGTAATTTAAAAGTATTTAGTCAAATCGCCGGTCAACCGAGAGATTGGGGCACCCGAGGGCCTAACACTATAGGGATGGTACATGAACTCAAAACTTTTCATCGTTTTTTAATTGTTTTAAAGTCTTTTGAATTGTTTTTTGATTTTATCAAAATCAGAGTGGATACTCCGTATTTGGAAGGTCGATTTTCCTTAAAATAAGAGGATTAATTGATTTTCGTATATTGACTTAGTCAATTCACACCATTTTTAAACAAATAGTATTTTTTTAAAATAAAACAATTTTAACATAATTTTATTTATCTTTTATAATCACAATGCGAATTTCAGCTGCATTTTTTTAAAAAATAAAATAAAAATGGATAGATAAATCCTAAAAGATGTTGAATAGATAATAATTCATACCTTTAATATGAGATCATATCTTAGTAAAGAGTTTTAAAACAGTTGAAACTGGAGATTAAATTGGGCTAAATTGAGAATTCTCTTTAAATGGGTTATGCTTGAACGAGTTGAGATTGAATTCAATTCAAATTATCTTGAGCCCAACCCTTATAATTCTTGACGGGTTGGACTAGTTACCTAGTTTGTGAAATTTCTTTGTTGCCCCCCTCCCCATAGGTGTGCTCACCCCTTATTTCCCTTGGTTACTGGAACTGCAACATTCAAGGTGGAGTGTAGGGGTGCTTAAATCCAAGTAGCTCCCTCTACATAAATGTCATGCACGAGGAGAGACTTAACGTGGACGTGGCCGGACCCAACGACTTCATTTGCTGGCCTTTGAGAGAACCTTGGCTTGGATTACCGTGAAAATTAGCGAAAGCTTAACTAACTCAAGTATAAATATGGAAAACATTCTCATGGAAAAACACTTTAAATAATAGTCGTGTCCAAATATGAAAGTTAAGTCTAAAAATAATGTATGTCAATCTACAAATAAAGATTAGACTAAAACTTGATGTCTTGACTATGGCTGTGTCTATGAAGCCTCTACATACTTACTAAATGAAGTTAGGAAAAAATCCCCAAAATACTAGAAAGAATAATATAAACAAGAATTTAAAGAGCTCCGGAATGCAAGAAGCTCACCACGGACTCTGAATGCTCAAGTTGGTTTCAACGTTGTGTGGCGTTGGGATGCTGATTCGTGTTACCTTCTTCAGTATCATAAGATGAAGGCCAGATCCACTGAGTTCGTTATATTGAATACGAGTAGCGAGTTGAAACAAAAACTCATAATCTTTAAAGGTGTTAAGGAGAAATTACAAGCTTTGCCTCAACTAAGCAGTCATAGTATGATGTAAATGTGTTGAAGTTTTTCTACATAGTTTCAAATCCTGCAACTCAATATAAAGTAGTAAAGACACATGCAATATATTATAAAGCTTGTAAAATAGTGTAAACACTTAGTTCATTAAAAGTAACACAATAATAAACTAAGCTTTAAGCAATAAAGTTTATGTTGGAGATTCTCTAACTGACAACCATCCATATGAACCAAAGCGATGGTACAACGTCTTACCTTATGTTTCAAGAGTATCGCTCTATACCTTGCCGTCGATATAGAACCTGAACTACTAAGTGGATCCACTAGTATATGCTAAAGAGCACTAACGAATCATCTAAAAAGTATGATCCTTTATTTTGTCCATGATGGCTACATGGTTTATGGATACTTGAGTCATACGCGCGTTTCTATATCGGTGCTCAATACTACTCTCAAAATACTTAGCTCATATGTTTTCTAAAAAACTTATTCTCTAGTTTGAGGTAATTGCTCAAATTAAGCTTTAGAAGCTCTCTTGGAAATCATAGTTCCCATTTTCTAAAACTAACCAAACGCTCTATAGAATCTAGCTTCCTTTCTTTCTCAAAATGTGAAAACATTTGTAACTCTTTGGGACTACTTAGTTCCTTATAGATTTTGAGAAATGAACTCACTCTATACTTTTTTTTTTACTTGTAACTTAACTCTTAGAGAATACTTAGTTCCCTTATAACTTTTGAGATTTAAACTAAACTCATTGCTCTTTGCCCAACTTGTGGATTGAGCCTTAAAACAAAGTTAGAGTGTTTGTTTAAGACTCTTGAAAACTTTAAGAATTCACTTTGACTTACTTCTTAACTTTTAGGCTTGACTCCTAACTTTTTCGACTTTGATCTTAACTTTCCTTGAATTGGATTATGGATTCAAGGATCCTGATCTCATGTTTATGGATGATTTCATGATTTTTAGATGTACTTTAGAGTGTTGGAGTCAACTAGAAATTATAGGTAGATCACTTGGGAACTCGTATGCAAAGATAGGGGAAAATAAGATCACGAGGTGACCCTCACGCTTTGAGAGAAGCGAGGCACCAGAGCCTGATGGTCAGAAACTGTCTTGGGAGGCTCTGGCTGGCACGACATGCTAGGCTCTGTTAGACAGAGGCTGCCCTGAGGGCTGGGGTTTCCCAGACGGTTTTTTCTGACTTTTCTATTCCGATTTTCAATTCTGCACCTTTTAAACTCCATGGAAACACTAAGGATCACTAAAATAATCAATAACCGATAGCTTTGACTCGTAAAATAGCCTGGAAACATGAATTAAAAAATAAGCCATGCTAGAACTCAACAACCAGATTCAACAATTTTTCATCAAGAACTTCAATGTTCGTCATTCAATCTAAGCGCTAAATTAAACATATTGTTGTGTGGGTGGTAGAACCCATCACAGAAAGATCTCGCATACCTGATTAGGGATCACCCCCGACGAATTCCACTTGATGAAATCTTGTTCTTTCTCCCTTTTCCTTCTTCTCTTCTCTTTTCTCCAAAAGTCTAAGCGTGAAAACTACTTTTATAATCTAAACTAAAACTTTGTTTTACCCCATTAAACTCTTAAACAAATTAAAAAATAGTAGGGTGAAAAGACTATTTTGCCCTTACTAAAATCCGGATTGTCTTTTCTCAGTCCAATAGCTGTAACGACCTGTTTAGTTGATTCGAGCAGTAAGATTATTTTGATAAAAACTGGCTGGGTCGACGGATCAGTCGACGGACGTCACGGCACGACAGACCGGCCGAGGGGCTTCCGTTCCAAAACACTTTAAACTCTGAAAATCTGGGTACTGGAAATCAACTCTCCGAACTTCATGCCGGAACTTCAGTACGGACTTCCGTAGCCACGACGACCGTCACAGACCTTTTACTGAAATTGAGTCTCTGAAACTTTTTGACGGACGTGCATGACCGGAACCGTCGTAGGTACGACGGGCCGGCACGAGTTGCTACCTCGCCTGAGTCAGATTCTGCTGATGATTTTTAGGGGCGTTTGGGACTATTCCAATGCTTATTAATTATGAAATTTGTGGGGGTAAGTGTAATAATTTAATACTTGGGGGTTTTAAAGGCAGATAACCTTGAGAATAAATATGGGTTACTTTTATCAAATGAATTATATGAATAATTAGGGTAAAAGAAAAGAATCTAGGAAAAGAAAAAGAAAAAAAGACAGAGAGGGAAAAACGAGCGAGAAGAGAGGAAGAACGAAAGATAAAAAGTCAAAAGGCATGGGGGAGATAGCTTGCTTGATCACGATTCTTCTGGTGGAGGTAGGTTATTGTGTTGTGCTATTCGTAGTAAACTCTTAATAGCGATTGATATGTATGAGTGGTAGGTAAAGTTTTCTATATCCTTAATTGCGTTGTTGCATGCTTGTGATTATATGAAATTGTGATGGGATTATAATTATGGAATATCCTCTTATGAGTATAGTGAAATCTTAAAAACCTTAATCCCCTCTATTAAAGATGATCCTTGGTAGAAAAGAAGGCTTGAATGAACTAAAAGAAGAGGTAATGGATCGGGTGTCACAACCGACCGTAGTATCAGGGGATCGGGTGTCACGAACCGACACGTAGTATAGGGGATCGGTTCACGAACCGACCGTAGTATTAGGGGATCAGAGTGGTCACGTTCCGACACAAGATGATAAGTATGAATTCTGAATATGGTGATATACTCAATCTAAAGAACCTTAACCCCAAAAGAGTATGGTGTGGAGGCTTGAGTCCTCATAGGTGCGCTTGATGTTGTTTGCCATGGTTCTTGTACGTTGTTGTTGCACCTTTTGAGTATTGTAGTTTACTTTATATATTAATTTGATATATATTGTATTGCTTTCTAAGTTGGCGAGATACCACTCAGTACGTGTTCCCTGTACTGACCGTACTTGCAGTTCTTCTTGGTTATATTGTTGATTGCAGCAACATGCCAACAACTTCGCGTCGTCCGCAACTCTAGCAAGACTTCAGCACTTCGAATTCACGGTGAGCTATTATTCCTTGCCTCGGGCTGATTCTCTTTCTCCGTCTTGAGTCTTCAAATTTCGGCATGGACTATGTTTCACTTATTTTAGTTCTTAATTATTCCTTAACGTAGAAATTTCTAGGATAGATTTTCTTGATGTGAGACTTCCATATTTGGGAATGATAAGTAATATTCTTTTTAGAAGTTTATTTAATTGGTTTATATTAATGAGTTTGGTCTCCGCATTTTATTTTACTTTTCCTAGAGGGGGAGGCGGAAAGAAAGGAACATAAAAGGAAAAGAAAAGCGGGGGAAATACTGAGAGAGGAAGAGTTTGAAGATGGAAGGAGCTTGGAGAAAAGGGGTGGAGACAAACAGAGATGAAGGAGTAAGTGGGAGGAAAAGTAAGATTTTATATTGGTAACGTTTGGGTTTAGATTTTGTTTTCGCTCACATAGGAGGGTAAGTGTGGGTGCCCTCGCGTCTCGTTTTGGGTCCGTGACAAACTTGGGTATCAGAACTTTAGGTTCGTTGTTCTCATCAACAAGAAGAGTCAGTAAGTCTTTGAGGAACGGTGGGGACGCGCCTTACCTTTTCTTTCAGAGGCTAATAAGACTTAGGAAATTCCATTCTTTCTTCCTTTCGTGCTATTACTGGATCCAATTGGTTCTAGGTGATACAAATTTGGGTATCGACATCCTCACTCTATTTCGCAGGGTCAGAACTAGAGAAACGACATGTCAACCCCAGGGCACAGGCAGGACGGGTGCGTTTGAGCCAGCCCCTGGGGCTGTAGCTCGATGAGGACAGGGGCAAGGCTTGTGGTAGAGGTCGTAGGAACCCTTCTAAGGTAGGGACAAACCCTCCTGGTCCAACTAGTAATAGGGTATGAACGCCTCCACCGACTGATGATGTAGTGATAGAGGTGAGGATGGGAAGATGGCAGGTGCAAGATGAGGGATTTACCACCCCAGCCTACCCCATAGATTTAATCACGTCCGCTTACTTATCTTAGCAGGTTATCTGATCGGGCAAGAACCCTCCAGTTTTTCTGCACCAGCACCTCATGTTCTAGGAGTACAACATGCAGCCGCTGTGCTCCCCGCAGGGATGCTCATTGGAAATAGGCCATTTCCTCGATTGACTACAGGTTCCATAATGACAATGGATCACATGAAGCTTTTCACTAAATTCTTAAAGTTGAAACCTCAGTATTCAAGGGTGGCTGAATTCTGAAGATGCCTAGGATTTTCTGGTTGACCTTGTCAGGAGCTGCTACATAAGATGACATAATAGAACGATTCGGTGTGGAGTTTCCGTGACCTTTATCAGTTTCAGTGGATGCCCCAGGTGGTGGCGGTCTTATATTGAGTTCAATCAACACAGGCACCACCTCTGACTTTGGCATCATTCTCTTAGATTATTTATGGAAGTATATACCCCAGACTTTGAGGGATAGGCGGAGAGATGAATTCCTGAGCCTAGAGTCAAGGAAGGATTGTTTGTTGCTGCGTATAGGCTAAATTTCGTGCACTATCTAGGTATGCCACTCATATTTGTTTTCATTCCACAAGAGCGGATTTTCCGTTTTGTGAAGGTATTGATGTTATATTTGCGGATCCCAGCCTTACAGGTAGCTGCTGCAGCAAATCCGTTCAGTAGTGGTTGATTTTGTGATAGAAGAGAAGGGGGTGAAGCCAGACGACTTTCACATGGCATCTCACCAAAAATTTCTGTAAGTGGAGGTGAGTTTAAGGTTTCTTACTCCAGAGGCAGAGTCAGGAGTTTACCCAAACCGCCCTATTTAGTCTTCCTGCATGCCTAAATAGCTGGAGGGTGTCCCGCAGCCGGTTAACACTTCTCTGAGTTATTGAGGTTTATCCCCAGATTCCGTCGTTCTCACAGAGACTATGCTGACTCTCGAGAGTGTATGGGATGTGGAGAGACTAGACATATTAGGAGGTTTTTGTCCAAATCTGAGTTACAGACCCCCAATAGGTATACGTAGCAGTGTCATGGGAGAGCCCGCCATCCTGGAGACTGCGATGGTCACGGTAATGGTGGTCACCAACCAATCGGGGTGGGCGGGCAAGCGGAACTGCTGCGGTGCACCATGATAGGGGCAATGGACAGACAAGTGCTAGGGGCGCATTGGTATGCGTTTTCCCGGGAGGTCTGAAGTAGAGACATCTGAGGCTTGTTAGCACTGTAAATCTTTTGGTCTGTGATTGCATGGCTTCTGTAGTATTTGATCATGGATCCACATTTTAATAATGTAAATTTCCTCATTTCTACTTGGTCTTATTTTACATTGCGAATTGCTTGACATGCTCTTCGTGTCTCTAACTCCTGTGGGTGAGTCTGTGATAGTCAAGAAGGTGTATAGGTTTTTCTTGTGACTTGTGGGAACAACACCCATGTGATTTTGATTATCGTGAAAATTGTTGATTTTGATGTAATTCTGGGTATGACTTTGGCTTTCCCAAATTTTGCCATCTTAGATTGTAATGCTAAACGTGACATTGGCCAAGCCTTGGGACAGACGCTAGTGTGGGAGGTGACTCACTTCCACCCCAGTCGTACTATCTCTTTTCTCGCGCGAAAGAATTTGTTAGTAAAGTTTGTTAGCCTTCTGGGCACATCTCAGGGACGTACGTCCAAAGTACCTTCGATTGTCTGTTTCGATAGTCTGTGAGTTTTTTGGATGGTTTTCCTTTAGACCTTCCTGGTATGCACGAGTATAGGATATTGAGTTTTGCATTGATCTGGAGCCGGGTAGACTCGCCCTATTTCTATACCCCCTTAATAGAATGGCTCCAGAGGAGTTAAGGGAGTTACAGGCCCAACTTCAGGAGTTTGTTAGGCAAGGCCTTATTAGACCGAATTTGCATCCCCTTGGGGTGCTCCTGTCTTATTGTGAAAAAGTAAGAGGGAGTTTTAGGATGTGCATAGACTACAGACCTGAAATAAGGTGACTATTAAGGAACAAGTATCCTCTTCCTCGCATTGATAAAATTTGTTCGATCGTTACAAGGTTTTTTGTACCTTCTCAAAAATCGTTTGAGACTTGTTTATCATCAATTTGAAATACGGGCAGCAGATGTGCCAATACGGCTTTTCGAACCAGGTATTGCATTCCGATCTTAGTATGTTCTTTTAGGGCTTACGAATGCCCTGCTTGCTTTTCATGAGTCTTGATACGGGATTTTAAGCCAATCTGGATCTCTTTGTTTATGTATTTATTGATATATAATGATATACTTCAAAGAGCCAGGAAAAGAACATGAAGATAATTTGAGAATGGTATTGGAAGTGTTGAGAGAGAAAAAGGCTTAATGCAATTTCCTCTAAGTGGAGTTTTTGGCTAGATTCAGTGTCCTTCTTGGGGCACGTGGTTTTTTCTAAGATGGAGTATGGTGATCCTTCTAAGATTGAAGCATGAAGAGTTGGGTAAGACCTACTAATGTACAAGGTAAGGAGGCATTTGTTGGTTAGCTAGCTACTACCGTTCGATTTGTCAAGGGATTTCTCTCTGTTGCTTTCCCAACTGACAAATTTGACAACACAGAATTTTCCATTTGTATGGTCCGGACGAATGTGAAGAATCTTCCAAACCTCAACCTTGTTGAACTACTGCGCCAATTCTTACCTTCCAGTGGAAATGTAAGAATTTCATGTGTACTGTGATGCTCTTATTCCGTTTTGGGTGCAGTGTTAATGTCAGATAAGAATGTAATTTGCTTATGCTTCGAGGCAACTAAGGTCATTAATGCAACTATCCGACCCATGAGTTGGAGTTTGGCTGCAGTAGTGTTTGCATAAAGCACTGTGGAGAGACAGTATCTATATGGGGTTAAGGTGTGAAATCTATACAGATCATCGTAGTTTACATGATGTCTTTACTCAGAAAGTATTTGAATTTGAGACAGAGAGTGGATGGAACTCTGAAGGACTATGATATTACTATCGTTGTATCACCCATGAAAAGCTAATGTTTTGCAGATGCTTTAAGTCGAAAGGCGGAGCATGATAGTCTAGCTCACTTTGCAGATTTATAGACGCCATTGGCTAGAGAGGCCTCAGACTTCTGCTAATGACTTTATGATGGTTGGAAGTACTGTCAGAAGGGAGGATTTTTTGGCTGTGTGGGGCAAGATCTTTCTTTTTCTTGACAGATAAGGGGAAACAGTTTTACTTATGAGAAGCTGATCCGGATTCGAGAGATGGGTATTGCGAGGAGAGGCTAAGAAGCAAAAATTTGATGAGGACGGCGTTTTTGAGAATGAAGGGAAGGGTTATGTTGTGCCGTGTTGAATGATTTGGTTCCCACTATCTTACAGAGGCTCAGAGTTCCGGATATTTCTATACATCCTGGTGCAACCAAAATTGTATCGCGACCTAACGCAAACTTTGTTTTGTTGGAAGTAGAATGAAGCGCGACTTGTGTGATTTTGTTGCCAAATGCCAAACGATTATAAACATTCAGTATAACACCAGCGGCCTGGAGGGACACTTCAAAGATGCCCATTACTGATGGAAGTGGGAAGGATTGCAATTACTTCGTGGTTTGGTCCTTCCCAAGACATTGGGTAAGTTAATTCTATTTGGGTAATTGTTACAGGTTACTAAGTCTGCTCACTTTCATTCCGGTCAAGATGACGTTACAATGCAGAAGTTAGCCAAACTTTAATCTCAGAAATTGTCTTTGAATAGGAGTTCCACTCTCCTCATATCCAGATAGAGGTACGCAGTTCACTTCTAAGTTTTGGAAAATGTCATGCTGAAGAAGGTACTAGGCTGGTCTGTACTGATTTCACCTTTAGACCGATGGTCAGTCTGAGCGAATTGAGATATTCCAGGTGTTGGAGGATTGCTTTGTGCATGGGTGATAGATTTTGGTGGTCATGGGGATAAAATTTCCTACCCTTGCAGAGTTTTCATACAACAATAGCTACCACTCAGTATTCATATGGCTCCATTTTAGGCACTGTTGGGAGGAGATGTTAGTCCCCCCATTGGTTTTGGTTGATGCTTTTGGGTAAGACCCTTGGGGACCGATCTCTTGAGGGGAGACGTTAGATAAGGTAAAATTCCTCCAGGATAAGCTTCTAGCAGCTCAGAGCAGCAGAAAGGCAAATGCAGATCGAAAGGTTCGGGACTTAAATTTTATGGAGGGGAACAAGTCTTGGCTGAAGGTTTCACCCATGAAAGGGGGGGGTGGCGGTTTGGTAAAGCGAGGTACACTTCGTCCAAGGTTATTGGGCCATTTGAAGTTTTTAAACGCGTGGGGGAGGTGGCTTATTAATTGCATTGCCTCCAGGACTCTCGGATTGCACCCGGTATTTCATTTGTCCATGCAGAAAAAGTACCATGGGGATGAACTACATTATTCGTTGGGATTCCAGTTCTTCTTCGACAAGAATTGTCTTATGAGGAGGAGGCCGGTTTGCTATTCTCTAAGAGATCCGCAAGTTGAGATCAAGGGATTGTCATCTATCAAGGTTAGTGGAAGAATCGCCAGTGAAGATCCTACTTGGGAGAATGATGGCTGATATGCAGAAAGATATCCACATCTTTTTTTACAGATTATGTACTTTTTCTCTTCCATGTTTTTTCTATCCGTGTCCGTTCGGGGACGATAAATGGTAAATTGGTAGCTATTGTAACGACCTATTTAGTCGATTCGGCAGTAATAGAGAGATATTTTGATAAAAACTGGCTTGGGTCGCCGGAATCATTCGACTGACTTGTCTTGGTCACGACGTGACGTCGAGGGGCTTCATTCCAAAACACTTAAACTCTGAAAATCTTGGGTACGGGATCAACTCTCTGAACTCACGCGGAACTGCAGGTACGGACCGTCGTAGCCACATGGACCGTCCCCAGACCTTTTACTGAAATTGAGTCTCTAAACTTTGTGAGGATTGTGCAGGACGGACGTCGCAGGTACGACGGCCGTCCACGAGGTGGCGTAACCTCGACTGAGTCAGATTTCCTGCTGAGAGTTTTTTAGGGGCGTTTTGGACTATCATGCTTAGTAATTATGAAATTTGTGGGGTCAAGTGTAATAATTTTAATTACTTGGGGGTTAAAGGAGAAACCTTTAAATAAATAATGGGTTACTTTTATCATAATGAATTAATGATAATTAGGGTAAAAGAACATAATCTAGAAAAGAAAGAAAAAGACAGAGAGGTAAAACTAGCGAGAGAGAGAGGAAGAACGAAGAGAAAGCAAAGGCATTGGGGAGATAGCTTGCTTGATCACGATTTTTTTCGGTGCGAGGTGGTTAGGTTTGTGCTATTCGTAGTAAACTCTTAATAGCGATTGATATGTCTTGATGGTATTGTACAGTTTTCTATATACTTAATTGCGGTTGTTGCATAATTGTGATTATATAATTGTGATGATTATAATGATGATACTGTGAAATCTAAAAACCTGAAATTTTGTTCCCAAACTCTCTTACGATGATGCCTTGGTATAAAAGAAGGCTGAGTGCCAAGAATGAGGTTAATGGGATCGGTTGTCAGAACCGACACGTAGATCAGAGATCGGGTGTCACGAACCGACCCGTAGTTTAGTGCTNAATGTGAATGTAATTTTATTTATATTGTGTATATATTGACGTTAGGCAACATAAGACGTTTATTCTATTTCATTTTATATTTGTGAATTTTGAATGTTTATTATACTTGTACATTATTTTCTTTTCTCAATTTGAAAAAAATGAATTCAGTCGGGATCCACATTGTGAATTTTGAAGGGTGTCTAACCCCTCTCTTCGAAATAATTGAACCCTTACCTAGAATCAAATTGGTTTCGTAGATCACTTAATGGTCTCCTAGTTTTTTCCTAAAATTTGGTAGCGAGCTGCTTTAAAATTTGTTATTCTTAAATCTTTTTAAAACGCCTTAATTGATTATTTTTTGAGTCATCGCGATGTCTCGTCCTATTTTGAGATAGCAATAAGTTCAAGATGCAGTACTTTTACACAAGACTAGTTTATGATGGTACCCCGACGTGGGACTAATATTTGGATCCTGTTTTTTTTCCTTACTGTAATCATATTTGAAATGTTATAAAATTTGTAATTAGTCTTTCAGGGACAAATATTTTAAATAACATCATACATCCTTCAAATCATTGGTCTATCCTAGACATAAAAGGATCACATATTGTACAGAAGTGAAATGATTGCTTGTATGTTATGTGATGTTATAATTGAGGTTTGTCTTCAATTACAAACAGTGCTTATGTGTTTAGTTGATTGTGTATGATATTTTGCGTTATCGTTATGAACACGAACTAACAGATTTACCTTTTGAGTTTTTTTTTTTGGAAGCGAGGGTTGATTTATGTCAAAGTTCATAAATCATTGTTCGTCTGAAGTCGCAAAGGACAAAGGACTCGCGAATTTCAAGTCTGTATTTTACAAGACATTAACGCAGTAAAATGAAAAATCAGGGGAGTTTTGACTATGGGGTGCACTCAATTATTTTTATTATTATTTTGCATGTGGTCTTGCTCTCACATATTTATAATATTTTTATATGAAAACCGTCCCTGAAAACAGTCAGCGATGCTCATAAAATGTGTGATTCTCGTGGATAATTGGGGAAAGACATATTTCAATAAATATTCAAAAGGAATATAAAACAAGTGGCTACTGTTAAAAAATGAGAGACCACTTATCAGATAGTACAAGGTTGACAATTAAGATGATACAAAATTGTTTCGAGTTTGTCTAAATTTTAAAATTGTTTATGTCACATTGAACGAACTATGCGAACTTGATTCTTATTTTGAGTTACGAAGGAGCCCTTCTTGCGTTGGTATTATTTTTCTCAAAAGTAAAAAATATAATGAATAGTTTTGTGATATTTTCAAAGTCATATATGCACGGTATAATCCACGGTTTATTTTATAGACATTATAAAGTAGTACAAATTCTGGGAAGAACCAAAATTCAGATACGCCAACGTGATTTCTCATTTCAGTGAGGTATGTAGTCATCCCTTCTTGGGTTCGGTATTATTTATTGAAAAGTAAAAAATAAAATAAAATGGTTTGTGCATAATTTTAAAGGCATAATTACCTGAACTACGCACACCTGATTATCATCTAATGAGATATGTAGGCAGCCCTTCGGATTCGGTATTATTCTTTACAAAAAAAATGTGTATTCATAAAAGTCAGTCTTTAATCATTTTGGATACAATGCAGTTAAGAGCATATAAAAAATTCGATGTGATGGAGATGACTGATTTTGTGGTAAACTATAGATTAATTTGGTACCTCTCACTAGTATTTTTGTAGATGTGAAGATTCTCTTTCAGCATTCAGAAATAAGAACAAAGTCAATTCATGATTTCATGTGCATTGTATGGTGAACTTTTAGTTCAAAATTTAATTGCATAGCTATTGATCTAGAAGTTGGCTAGAATGTTATCGAGACAAAATCCTGAGTAATGTTTGGTCCGGAAAGGAAAGGATTGTATGTTTCTTTAATTCGATTGTGCCTTTCAAAGCCATCAAATCACATAATTCCTAGTTTTCCCACTTTTGAGTTTGAAGCCTTTATTGGACAACCACATTTTAGTCATTTCCCTTTAAGTGCTTATATGCATTATCCTTCTCTTGGCTCAACCTCTGAACGAACCAAAGATGTGTACGATATAAGAGAAGACCCGCACTTGGAGTTGCGAAGGAAACGATATCAAGTCTCCTAAGTCAGAAAGCAAAATGACTTCTAGAGAGAAAGAATCAAAAGAAAAAGGGATTGAAGAAATAAAAAGAAAGACAAAAATGCCCCTACAAGAACAGTGAAAGACAAGAAAAAGAATACTACAACAAAAGAGGAGAAAATTCAAAAGAAGGATCCAAGAAATGAGAACTTAAGAAGTCGAAAGAAAGAGGTGAAATAAAATAAAAAACTCCAAGAAATAAGGACACAAAAGAAGTCGAAACAAAAGGGGTGAAAAAAAGAAGAAGGGAAAAGTCCAAAAAATGGATTTAAAGAAGTCAAAAAAAAGGGGACAATGAGAGGATCTGACTAAGGTGTATTAATCATAAGGGCACAAATTCAGTGTGGGCGCTCAAGAGGAATTAAGTCACTCTTGATGTCATTCCCAAATATTCTCACATTAGTAGAGATTTACATAAGGACCAAGCAAATGGTATCACAGTTGTATACATTGAACATTTTTGTGTGTGTGAGTGCACTTTGAAAAATGTGCTAAATTAAATATTTTAAATATGTGTGAATAGAATCAGTCTTTATCGTAAGGGCATGGAAACATGAGGATGATACAATTCAAAACCTATGTTTGAAGTAGGATGAACGAATCTTGTTGTCCTTAAGTATGTTTGAAGTACCACTTAAAGATGTAGAAGAAATTACCTTGAATTATTAATTAGAAAAAGAGATTAAAAAAAGAGAGAATGAGAAATTTACCTGCAATCTTAACATTTGGTACCAATGTTAGTCAATATTGACTGTCTGATCAATTCTTTATTTTTCAAAAAAAAAAAGTGAGAGCAAGCACCCACTCTTCAATATTTTTTAAACCTTTTTTTAGAGTCTTTCCATTTTAAAATAAGAATTAAAAAAAAAATTGCCTTTGTTAGTTGTTTATTGTAAAAGTGTCATTAGGTTAATTTTTGTATATGTGACATTTCTATTTTACTTATGGGGTTGTCCATCCCAAAAATATTACATGTCTTTTATCTCTAGATTTTGAATATCACATGGAATATTATTTCCTATTTCATCATTGCTCATAATGTGCATTTTTTATGATGATATTGTCTCAGGATTTTTGCAGTATCATCATTTAAAGGAATGGAACTACATTTGAGCTGATTTCTGGCTCAACAGGTATTTAGGGGTGCTCGTCGGCTCGTTCATATACCCAGTAAGTCAAGATTGGTAATCTTTTGAGATTTGTCAAAAGTTCTAATGGGACAGATTTTTAAGGAAGACCTCAAAAATTCCAACAAGTACTGTGAGAAGCTTGATAAAAACTTCAAAAATCATTTAGCGCTTGAAGCTTAATGTCAACTTGCAAATCTTCAGCGTTGTCATGGCAAGCCGGCAGCTCCTCGTACAAATCCTCAATAAAACTTGAGTCACAATAAACATAAAAGGGTCAAGAGTAAAATGTTGATTGCTCACATGTGTTAAAGTTGTCAGTCTTTTGTATTCTCTTTTAAAGAATCTTTCCTAAAGGTTCTTGACTAGCCGCTAGCTAAGGGGACATTGTGTACTAATTATTTCTTTTCAAGTACAAAAACAAGGTGAAAGCATTGGAGTGGTGAACCTTTTAAGACAATCATCGAGTCATCCACCTCGTTATAGTGGACAATATAGAGTCATTCACCTCGTTACAGTTGACAATCTCGAGCCATCAACCTCATTACAGTGGATAATATCGAGTCATCCACCTCATTACAGTTGGACAATCATCAAGCCATCCACTTGTAACAGTGGAAAATCATTGGGTCATCCATCATTTGCATTTTAATTATATTTTTTATTTTATTCCAAGAGGACCATTGCATTTTTTTTTATTTACCAAAAAAGTCATTGCATTTTTATTTGCCAGGGGGCCATTGCATTTTTATTTACCAAAAATATCATTGCATTTTTATTGCCAAGAGGGTCATTGCATTTTTTTTACCGAAAAGGTCATTGCATTTTATTGCCAAGAGGGTCATTCCATCCAAGTCGCATCTATTCGGTGGTGAAGGATGTGCACCATATCTTTTCAACGTTCAAGTCGGTGGAAACTTGCGCTGAAAGATATTTTCATTTAAATCGCATCTATTCGAAGATGAACGTTCAAGTCGGTGGAAACTTGCGTTGAAAGATATTTGCATTTAAGTCACATCTACTTAGTGGTGAAGGATGTGTATCATACCTTTTCAACGTCAAGCCGGTGGAAACTTGCGTTGAAAGATATTTGCAATTTAAGTAGAGATCTATTCGGTGGTTGAAAGGATATGCACCATATCTTTTCAACGTTCAAGTCGGTGGAAACTTACGTTGAAGGATACTTGCATTAGTTGCATCTATCGGTGGTGAAAGATGTGCATCATATCTTTTCAACGTTCAAGTCGGTGGAAACTTGCGTTGAAGGATATTTCATTAAGTAGTATCTATTGGTTGGTGGTGACGAGATGTGCACCATATCATTTTAACATCAAGTGGTGGAGCTTGTGTGGGAAAGATATTTACATTTAAGTCGCATCTATTTGGTGTGTGAAAGATGTGCACCGTATCTTTCAACCGTTCAAGTTAGTGAAAATTGCGTTGAATGATATTTGCATTAAGTCGCACTCTATTCGGTGGTGAAGGAGTGCATCATATCTTTTCAACGTTCAAGTCAATTGAAACTTGCGCTGAAAGATATTTGCATTTAAGTCGCATCTATTCGGTGGTGAATGGATGTGCACCCTATTTATTCAAGTTCAAGTCGGTGGAAACTTGCGTGAAAGATGCTGCATTTAAGTTGCATTTATCGGAAGGTGAAGGATGTGCACCCTATCTATTCAACATTCAAGTCGGAGGAGACTTGCGTCGAAAGAATTTCTTTTGTCCAACTAATGGACATACATTCAAAATTCTACCGATGATTATCTTTTCATTCGTCTTAATGATGGACATACATTCAAAATCCTACGATGGCTAATGTTTTTCATTCATCCTACTGATGGACATATAAATTAAAATCTGCTGATGAATCATCTTTTTTAATTCATCTTACCAGTAGACACAATTCAAATCCTACCAACGGAATCTTTTTTATTGTCCCTACCGATGGAAAACATGCAAAACCCTACTGATAGATCATTATTTTTTTTTCATTTGTTCTCTACCTATGGAAATACATTCAAATCTCTTCGATAGATAATCTTCATTCATCTACCAATGAACATGTATTTAATCCTACCATGGATCATCTCCATTCATATTAGGTAAGAGATTCTATCCTTTTTCTTTTAGTTTTGTCTCTACTAATGAGTCTTATATTTGTTTTTTTAGAACATCCCCAGAAGAGCATTCTCAATGGGATAGGACATTACTACTTTCAACAAGGACCAACACAACATGGAAGCTTTTGGAGGCAAGTCGGGATGACTTCCATACCTTTCTCACATTTCAATCACATTTTTATATAAAGGTCATGTGTTCGGTCAAAATCTAATTTGTCAATTTTTGTTGTCCACGATTTCTTTCATCAATCATATCTAACGAAAGGGACAACTATTGACACTCAATTTTAGCCTAACATTTTCAAAATTTGTGACTTTATTTATTATTTCAAAATCATTATTTTATAATTTTAATTATTTTTATCGATAATTATCCTTATATATCAAAATTTAGAATTTTTTTTATTAGTTAATTTTAAAATTATATTTTTTTTTACATGTCATTTGTTATGTTCAATATGTTTTTTAAATATATTTTTTATTCGTTAATATTTATGTTGATATTTAACGGTCTAGAAAATTGTTAAAATATGAATAAAATTAGCACCAATAATTTTGGGCCTCAATCCCAAGCACACACATTTGGGCCCTTTGCATAATTTTTGTTAATTTAAATTTATATTAAGTCAAAAAAATAGGTGCTCAAATAAATTTTAATAAAAATTTAAGGAATCCCAAATGTGTGGGCTTGGGATTAAAGTATCACGGCACAAAAATTTTAAGGGATTTTAGTAAATACTTTAGGACTCTAATGATAGATGGTAACTGTAAAGAAAAAAAAAATGGGAAAAAACGGTACATTTAAACTTGTTAACTAAAATAGTTAATTTACGCGGTAAGCAGATCATTAATCAGCATTAACTTAGCACGTAATTGAATGTAATTTCAAATTGGAAAATCAAAGATTATATCTATTTTGACTACCAATTTTCAAAACCGCATGATACATAGAAAACATTATGTACAACCAAATCAGTCTCAATGCATGTCTAAAACCACTATACACACTGTTCAAAATGTATCAGCAAAGCCACTTGATGGATTCCAAAATGTATCAAATGCATCTCTAAAACACTATAACCACTGATGGTTCAAACATGTATCAGCAAGCAACACTGATTCAAAAGTATCAGCAAAACACTTCAGTACAATGCATCGCTAAAACACAATACACATGATTCAAAATGTATCAGCAAGCACAACTTTTCACATTCCTTCTACAGGACGCGAGTAGTATGAGGATAAGGGGTATTTTGATTTCTATTTTAATCGGGAGTTCAGTTCAGGTCACAAAAATTTTGTTTTTCATGCCGGAGAAGTAACGTGATTTTTCTTCTATATATCCGATTAGAATGAAATAGATTCATCAGTAACTTTCAAACAATCGAAATTATTTGACTCCTGTGCATGGGTCTGGACTTTTAAGTATGAAGGGAGTTTTTAGATAGATTTCTGAAGTGATTTATAACGAAAGGTAAAAATTGGTCTCTTAATTTTGTGTTTGATTTTTTTTTCAAGTTAAAACGTTTTGTATGTCACAAACATTTTCCAAATCATAAGAGAATTTAAAACAAGTTAATTCAAATACCCATTCCAAACACATGAAGTAATATTACTGTTGAATTTTTAAACTAGTATTGGTTCCTCCCTTTAATGATGCAATTAAGGAGATAATCATACATATGAGGTAAGAAACAACGGAAAAGGGCCTAAAATATCCTCGAAGTATTAAAAATGGTACACAATACCCCATCCACCTATTGGCCCCCAAATACCCTTCACATCCACCTTTGGGTCCAAATTTACCTCTTCATTAACGGACAAAAATTAAAAATAATTAAATAATAATTTTTAATAACGTGACACTCAACCATTGGTTGTAATTTAATTATTTAAAATAATTTTAAACGACCCATGTTACTAAACCCGCCCCAATGGACCCAATTTTTTTTTAACAAATCCATTCTAATTAATATACCCTAAAAAACTTTATTCCTTCAATTTTCAC
Organism: Solanum habrochaites; assembly: GCA_027704765.1. Classification (NCBI taxonomy): domain Eukaryota; kingdom Viridiplantae; phylum Streptophyta; class Magnoliopsida; order Solanales; family Solanaceae; genus Solanum; species Solanum habrochaites. Next base: position 13,408,404 of record JAKWJA010002499.1, read on the forward strand.
AAACTTCCATCGACTCCATTGTCTTCTTCTTCTTCATGAAGAAAAATTTCAGCTTCTCGATTCTTCCCTGAAGAAACTTTAAATCTACGTAATGTGTTGATTGAAGAAAACTTTCAATTCAGGGGTGGACGTCGTTTTCACCAAAAATGGTATAATCTAACCACAGAAGTGAAAATATTGAAAGCAAGTAAGATTGAATAGACAATGGTGATGTTGGAGTTGATGGTTTCTACCAACAAGTTCCTTGTCAAGAATGGATGAGAAGAATCACCCAGATGCAAAAAAAATAGCTTCCCAAAACACCAGGTCCCACAGGACTGTATCCGTTGTTTATCAGCATTGGACGATGACCCAGCAACAACTCCTATCATGTTATACTGCACATGTGGTGGTGGATATGGGAATGAGCAGAGTGTCCATTTGAATGCCATTAAAAGCTCTGCATATTTCTCATCGTCCCGGATTTTGATGTTACTGTGACAGTTAGTTTTGCTTGCATCAACCCATTGTTTTAGTCAACTTAGCTATTCAATTGGTACAAGCAATTGTTTTAAAAAGAATAAAATAGAATTGGCAGTTGAAAAAAAAGATTTGGTAGTTGGCAAAGTGGTAAGATTTGCAACTATTTTTACTTGGCTATGTTACATATGTCATTAGGACATCTGTAGTTTTATCCTTCTATAAATAGAGCATTCTGCTCATTTGTAGAACACACCCAAGGTAGAGAGAAAAACATTTTGAGAGCAAACTGAGGTATTCCATAGCCTATTATAAGAAAATAGTCTGTGAAGAAAAAATGAGTGTGAGCGATATTTAGGTAAGACGGAAACCAAAGAGGGTTGTCTTTGCCGTGTGTAGTAGTCACTTGAGTATTGTATTCGTGACTACACAGTTGTTGTAAAATTCTTACTATAGTTAATATTAATTGCTCCTCTTATCCGTGGTTTTTCCCTTATTCAGAAGGGTTTCCACGGTAAAATTTTGGTGTAATTATTTTCCCATTTTATTCCATTACTTTGACCATATAATATTTTTGTGCTGTCATGCGTTTCACAACAAAACTGGTATCAGGCAAATATTTGATCTGAGTATGCATATGTGAGTTGCAGTACTATCTGAACTTCCACATCCAAAAGATTTACTTTGATTTGCGATAAACTATATTTTTTGGGGAAAAACAATGGAAGCCAACACAAGTAGAATAGTTACTTTGAATGGTGGAATTATGCCATTGGAAGAGGGGAAAATGGAAAGATCTGCTTTGTCAAGAATTTTTTAAACCAGTATTACCACTGTATGTTTAAAGCATGATTAATATGCAGATGAAGAGGTTGAATTCTGTCTGCATAGACAGGTTTGTGATGCATTAGGAAAATGGGTCGACGATAATGTGTTGAACATATCTCGGGAGAAACACATGCTGAACCCTTGGGGAGCATCTTGAAAAGTTTGTTATGCTCGAAAGACTGGCAACAACAAAATGTTTCTAATAAAACAGATATTGTTGAGTTTGAAGAATCATATAGTTGATAGTTCTCCGATGACAGACCATCTGAATTAATGTTTCACAGGGGAATATGAACCAATATTGCTAGGGCATCAAATGTGATGAAGAAATCAAGGCTTGCTTCTACTCTAGTCCCTACCAGATTCATGGGAAACATTTAGAACGTCATTGTCAAATTCTGCTCCGGATGTGTTGGCCTGTGGGGACTCTCCTATGGATTCCGCCAAGAGTAGTGTCTGAACGAAGAGATGAGAAGTAAAAAGAAAAAACTCAAAGGTTCCTCTTCGTCGGTGTCCTGATAACTGGCCCAGGGGGGGGAGAAATAACAACTCGTGTTTCTAGATAGAGAACAAAAGGAGGCAAATCCAAAGGAGACTTAAGGATAGGGAGTGCTATCATTGTGGCATGAAAGGGGCACCACAAAGAAGTTCTGCAGACCAGTTGAAGAGGGGAGAAACAAAAACAAAGCGGAAATAAACAAGATGCCAATGAAAAATTCCTAGCCACCGTCACCACCGAAGATCTTGTTACCGTTCTGATGCACAAAACATGATAAATATGCTTGGATGAGTCAAGCTGGTTGTGGACCACTGGTGACGCATCTCAGGACATCAGGAAGAATTTTTTCTATTCACACTCCTGGTGTGATTTTGCGAACCTTGGCGTAGGGTAATGAGATCGTGTTTCTGGTGGTTGTCTTGGTACAATGTGTTGAAAACCTAGTGTTGGGGAAAATAAACTAGTTTTGAACAAATGTGAAACATGCTCCTGAGTTCGTCTGCCCGATTTTGTTGGTGTTTAGTTTTAGAGATAAAGGTATGTTGAGTACAACGGTGATGGAAAATGAAGATCATTAAAGGGTTCCTGGTTGTGGCTCGTGGTAACAAACGTGTGGTCTATACGGACTACGGCCTCAATTGTGTTTGATATGATGAATGCGGTTGGGAGCGATAGATCTTCAAAATTATGGCCACAAGAGGCTTAGCCACATTAGCGAGAGAAGGACTTACTGTGTTCTAGGCAAGAAGGAAATTATTGTCAAATTTCCAAAGTGCTAAATTAGCAAATGTGGGCACTGCTTGGTGGTAAATAAAATTAGAGTTTCATTTAAGTCCTACAAGCTTACGAGAAAGAAGAGTTGCTTGAGTTAGTGCACTCTGATTTATGTGGTCCAATGAAGACAAAGACATTGGGTGGTGTTTGGTGCACTTAATTTGTCACTTTCATTGATCGATTTGCTCGAGAAAAATTTGGGTCTATGTATTGAAGACTAAAGACCAAGTGTTCGGTGTCTTTAAGCAGTTTCAGGCTTCAGTTGAAAGAGGAAACTGGAAAGAAAACATTGACATGTATTCGTATGTAATGGTGGTGATATTGGGACCATTTGACGATATGCAAGCATCAAGGTATTAGAAACCAGAAGACTCCTCGCCAAGACCCTCAGCTTAATGGTTTGGCTGAGAGGATGAACAGGGACCTTGATGAAAGAGTTAGATGTTTGCTTTATTGCAAGCAAAAGAAGTTGCCAAACTCCATTTTGGGGTGAGGGTGCGGATTTTATTGACCGCCTTGCACATGTTATTAATCTATCTCCTTGCTGTGATTTGCAAAGTGATGTACCAAATAGTGTGTGGTATGGAAAGGATGTTTCCTATGACCAGTTGAGAGCTTTGTTGCACACTGTTGTACATGTTGCCGACCGAAAGATGCAGAGGTCAAAGGTAGATGCCAAGACAAGGCAGTGCATCTTCATTTGGGATATGGCCTAGATGATTTGTTTACAGGCTATATGATCCAATTGAAAAGAACACTGGAGCAAGCGGATATTATTTTCATTGAGAATCAAACAATTCGAAGATATTGACAAAGCGGAGACGGTAGAATTCAAATTTCTGATGGTATAGTCATCATGATGAAAATTCCTCACCCCAAGTGTGCATGATGTTATTGGGTTTGATTAATATGTGACGCCCAAGAATCATTTATCGAATCAAACATGTTGATGTTGATAATAAACAATGATATGGTTATTGATGATCCTGTTGCTACTGAGTTGGGGACAAATCAAATATTACGCTTCGGCGGTCCACAAGACAAACGGTTCCTTCCTCCCGTATTCACCAAATTGAGTATTGTTACTCACCTGACGGGGGAGAAGAGAGAACCTGAAGGTTTAGAGGAAGGGCCATGGAAGATGAGCACCAGAATCAATGGATTGCAGCCATGCAAGACGAATGAAGTCCTTTGCATGAGAAACCAACTTATGAGTTGGTAAATTGCCCAAGGGCATGAGAGCTTTGAAGAACAAGTGGGTTTCAAGTAAAGTTGAAGACAACACAACTTGAAGCCCAGTCAACAGCTAGATTGGTTGTTAAGGGATTGGTCAAAGGAAAGGTATTGACTTGACGAAATATTGTCTCATGTTGTGGAAAATTGTGCAGCGATTCGCCACAGTTCTAGGTTGGCTGGCTAGTCTTAATTTATGAGAGTGAGCCAGAAGATGGATTGTGACGAGGATTTACCTTCACGGTGACCTAGAGAAGAGATTATATGGAACAACCTGAGGGCTTCAAAATAGATGGTATAAAGGAAATTTTAGTATGCAAAATTAAAAAGAGTCCTCTATGGCCTAAAACAGTCCAGAAAGTTGGTCAACAAAAGTTTGAATTGTTCTATATGGGGGCAGCAAGCTAGAAGAAGACTTCTTTAGATCATTGCGTATTTTGGACAAAAATTTTAGACAATGATTTATCATCCTTTGGTTGTCTGTGGATGATTAGGGTGATGTGAGCAAGAATACTTCCAAAGATTGACGAGCTGAAGAGAAAGCGTTGTGTTAAGTTTTTTCTATGAAAAGGCTTGGGTTCATGCCAAGCAAACTTTTGGGCATTGAGACTACTCGTTTCGAGATAAACAGGAAAGTTTATGTTTCCAGAAGAAGTTACATGAACGGAGTACTGGAGGGAGCTTCAATATGAAGATTCTAAGCCGTTAGTATACTCTTTGCTGGTCATATGAAGCTTGAGCAAGAGATGTGTCTTACAGCTAGGCAGAGGAAAAAGGAAAAAGAGAACATGGCCACAGTCCATATTCCTCCCGTTGCGGAAAGTCTATGTAGCAATGGTTGCACTAGACCTGATTATTGCTCACGAAGTTGGTTCGTGGTCAGTAGATTCTCGAACAAATCTGCGGGAAAAAGAGCATTGGGAAGCTGTGAAACTGGATACTCAGGTATCTTAGAGAAGCTCAGATGAATGCTTGTGTTTCGGAGCATCAAATCCAATCTTGAAAGGCTATACAGATTCTGATTATGGCAGGTGTCGGTGACCTTGGATAAAGAAAATCCACTACTGGATAGTTGGTTACTTTTCAGGGGTAAGAATATATCATGGCAGTCTCAAAGTTGCAGAAATGTGTTGCACGTAGGCTAATATAATGGACAGTTAAAAGTGCAGAAATGTGTGCACTATCTACAACTAACTGAAGCTGGTATATTGCGGCTCATGAAGACGGCAAGGAGATGATATGGCTAAAGCGATTTCTTTCAAGAGCTTGGTTTGAATCAGATCGCGTAATTGTCTATTGTGACAGCCAGAGTGCAAAGACTGAGCCAAGAAACTCTATGTACCATGCAAGAATAAAACACATTGACGTCAGATATCATTTGGATTCGTGAGGAAGTGGGAGGATATGAACATTTCACGTCAAAAAAGATTCACACAAGTGAAAATCCTTGCAGATTATGCTGACAAGATGATACCAAAGGACAAGTGTCGGTTATGCAAAGAAATTGTGGGTATGAGCTCTCTCTAAAGAAGTTCTATGAAGATACCTTCTTCCAGTAAATGGGACTGGAGGGGGAGATTTGTTGAATCCATCCATGGTTTTAGTCAACTTTCAGTTATGGCATTTGTACAAGCAATGTTAAAGGAATAGTAATTGGAGTGAAAGAAAAGATTTGGAGTTGGAAAACATTGGTAAGATTGAAACAATTTGACTTTGCTATGTTTACATATGTCATTAGTGCATAGGTATGGGGTTATACTTGCATAAATAGAAGATTCTTGCTAATTTGTAGAAACACAGTTAGAGATAAAAAAAACCATTGAGAGCAAGTGAGGTTATTGCCATAGACTATATAAGAACATAGCTCTGATGAGAAAAAATAGAGTGATGAGCGAATTTAGTAAGACGGAAACCAAAAAAGGGTTGTTCCTTTGAGTGTGTTGTAGTAGTCACCTTGGAGTATGTATCGTGACTACACAGTGTTAAAAGTCCTTACTTATAGATAAGTAATATCAATTGCTCTCTAAGTACGTGGTTTTTTCCCTTATCAGAAGGGTTTCCACGTAAAATTTTGGTTGTCATTATGTTCCATTTTATTAATTATTTACCATATATATTGTGTGCTGTCCGCGTTTTCCCAACGTTTAACACCAGCTAACACTTTTAGTAAACCTTGAAACACAGCGAATAGATGTGGTGATACACCTCCGATCACCCAAAATTGTTCGTTCCTCCACCATCCATCTATCGCTACTCCACTCCATCTCATTTCAATAATGCTTGTTGCAAAAATGCTAATGAAAAGTAACAAAAACTACAGGCTAGCAATGTTGTCAAGCTGCAACATTTAACAGAATTGAGTTATCTTTCTTGCTGAGTTCATCATGTGTAGATAGATATAAGGAAGCTAAGTCCTTTTTTTTTTTAACCTTGGTGCAATTGAACACGTGTCCGTGAACAAGCATACAGCAGGTCAGAGTGCAATAAGCGACAAGGGAATAACGTGAATGGATAAATGTGGCGTATATGCTTGAGAAATGTTCGAGCCAATTGAGCCAATAGATGGTTTTCTTTAAAATGGGTCAAGTGGAGCGGGGTGTAGTTAAATGGTAGGTAATGGTTGGGTTTAAAATTATTTTTAAATAATTAATTACAACCAATGGTGAGGCCACATAATAAAAATGATTATTTACTTATTTTTAATTTTGGTCCATAATGAAGGGGTAACTTTTAACCGAAAGGTGGAGTGAAGTGTATGTGGAGGCAATAGGTGGAATGGTGGTATTGGGTACCATTTTAAATCTTCAAAGGTATTTCAGGCCATTTTTCGAAAAAACAATTATAGCATAAATTTTGAATAAGTCATAGTTATAGCCTTAAATATTGGGAAATGTTAATGACGTAATTTCTGTGTAGTTAGGATTAACAAACTTTTTTAAATTATAGCAAAGAAAAAAGTTTTAAAAAATGAGAAATTAGATAAATATTTTTACTTGGTATCTTTATATAATCTCCTTTTAATTGAAACAATATTAAATGTAATAAATTAGTTGAAAATTGATAGATTCACTTGATCTCTTGTACATCAGGTAAGAAACATATAGAGAAAATCATCAAAATAAAAAAAATATTCAATGCTGGACTAATTAGAAGAGTGACATCACTTTTTTATTCAGCTTTATTACTTTTATTTATAATTTTATTAATAATATTATTAGTATTATATAATATGCAAGTATTGATTTTTACAAAAAATTAAAAAATAAAAAATCTAAATATGTTGAAAAAAATTGCAGTTCTTAATCTAAAAGTATACTAATTACTATTTCTAGGAATACATAAATAAAAGGAAAGAAACATAAGTGACTTTTACAAAGGAAAACAATATAAATAACATTAGTGATGAGATTAGATAAGACAGTAAAAAGAAATTAGAGCTCATGATAATTGAATTAACTATATACTTTTTTAAAAAAAATCTATTTTATAAATTTTCAGCCTTATTTTAAAAATCAGACGAAATAATAAAAATTAAAAATAAAAACTGAGGCATAAATTTTTGCTTTTGGAGAGGAACTTCGTTGTTATTATTATTCATTTGTTAAAAATCAAGCTCAGAATAATATACGCATACAGAGAAGCGACAAGAGAAGTATAAGAAGAGAGGAAATTTTCTTCTTATTCAAGTGTATATTACAACGGTGATAATAGCTCTATTTATAAGTAGAGAAATCAACCAAAAGGTCACAATGTTAAGTCACAGTAGTTAGTTACATTTCTATCCCAAAAAGATTCATATCACCTGGGAATACATATCCATGATAAGGGATAAGTTTAGATAAGCTTAATGGACAATTTCCACTTAATTCAATGTATTTATAACACTCCCCCTTTTCGATGTCCATAGATAATGGCCTCGTTAAACCTACTAGGAAAAAATCATGTGCGGAAACAAAAATTCTAGTGAAGGACAAAGAGTACACATAAACTATGATACGCAAATTTGTTTGTCTCATTAAAAACCTTGCAGGGAAAACCCAGGGGTAAAAACCTCGATCACGAAATAAAAAACGAATGTCATGCGGATTTATACTCCCTGATTGAAACATCACTTAAATTTCTTTGATGATTTCTCCAATCTTCGTACATGTGGTTGTTATATCTTTTCAGCGAAAAATTAAACATTTCTGAAGATTGTGTGTCATTTATCTAAACCAGACGTACTTTTGACTGTTTCATAGAGTACTTTTATTCTGCGTGGCCGACATTTGTTTATTTGAGCGCCAGGAATATTGTGCCTCCACATGAAAAACCAAATAAGTATTTGAAATCGTGCTTATGCGGATCAGATAAATATTCTATATCTGCATAAACAATCAATTTGTCTGGATTTCCTCGGAATAGAATAAATCATAACTATGGTCCTTGACGAGGATATTCAATCTGTTGACTCAACACTACATTTCAATGTCCTTTTATCGGGGGAGAAGAAACTAAGTCTTGCCATTTGAAATTACTGACAAACAAATATCTGATCCAAATATTGATAAGATGCACAGTTGCTTGATTTGCACCAAGAGATGGAGTTTATCACCAAAAAATCTTCATCCTTCTTTTGAGATCAAACTGATATCATTTAATGTGTCAAGTGATCTCATAATCATTGGGTACTAAAGATGTGATTTAATCATATAAAAATGCATCAAAAACAATTGGTATGTAAACTGGATAGACAAATATTTCATGTGCGAAATTAATAAGACCTTTTATAAAAAATACAAGGACAATGTGTCATCTTTTGTACCCTTTTCTTATTGGTTGGACTATTTCCAAATCAATAGAGCTTTATGTGAAAAAGTTTCTTTCAAACTATTATATGGTTCAACACCTCGATTGTTTCAAGATTTTCATTATAACTTCATGTTAGCTAGACATCACAATTCTCATAGATGCATTCAAGTTTCTCATATGTGCCAGATCAAAACAAAACTCATTTGCATCACCATTGAGAAAACATCTCCAATAATGTCAGGATTCTTGCGACAAATATTATGCCCAAGGCACAAGTTGGTACTTTTTATCTTACGGTGTGCTGTCGCATAATTAATTTATTGTACCCGCTGCATTATACCTGATTTAGGCAATCATTCCAAAACGTCTCTTTCTAAGTGAAACATAACTTGACTATGCATTTTACTTGTCCAACATTTATCGTTCACACTCTATGACATATTGAATTCAAAATCCTCGTCACAATTTATATCATTGAGTGATACCCTCAATCAAACATAACTCGACGATATTTGATATCGATTCAACAAGACAATTATCGAAATCTCTTCATTTTCTTTTTCATGGTACATGAACCTTTTTTAAGATTTTATAAAGTGTTATGTCAATTGTCTGTTATAACACTGCCTATTATATGTCATATTGATCATTTGTACTCTCATTCTTCAAAATTTTTTATTTGAAATAGATTGATATATTACGCTTCCGGCGTAGTCATTAGACTCTGTCTGCAGGACTTCACATGGAGCATTTGTAGCATGAAATTATATCATAGGGTCCGTGCATTCATCTGACAACTGATTTGCAACCTTATGCAAATGAATTATTCTTGAACTTGAATTCACATATTTATTTACGAGGGATCTTATTTTTAATTCATAATTAACCCACATAATTTTCAGCTATCCAAAATCATTTCTCCCCTAATGTTAAAAATCTAACATTCATCACAACCTTATTTGGGAATATCTTTGTGCCGTGGTGGGACAATTAAAATTCATAAACCGCACATTTAGCATTTTAGATTAGATCGAAATTTTGAAATTTATATGGTTCCTTGACCCTGAAACCAATTTAATGGGAAAACCTGTTGGTTTGATGCCTACTGGTGTGCTAATGTTAAAATTAAATATTATCTCATACCAAATTTTATTTGAGCAGTTTTTCTCTCATAACCTTGATTTGATATAATTGGAGGCATTTACAATTTGCTAAAAATCACCGCATTATCAATAATTTCACAATTTGGAACTGTGCTCTTAATTTAATAGTTTGAGCAAACAACCTTAAAAACACCAATTTCTAAGTTGACAACAAAGCACATGTGATCATCGCATAAATGCATCTATCATAGAGTTGCAAATGATCCACAAAGCAGGCGAATGGGCCCATATTCACCTTTTTGTATGTTCCAAATACTTCAGGGGATTACAATCCCAACCTTAGCTAGTACAATAAAAACAAGCAACACGAAAAAATTCTTGAAGAATCTTTTATTTTTTCATCATATAAGCCACATAAATAATTTTTAATTATATTTTCATCACATCCAAACCATGATGGTCCACTGGTCATGTAACAATGTCACGGCTATTATTTCAAGTAAATTATAATTACTTTCGCATGTGATGCATCAGCATGCCCACGTGTGGCAACAAAACAAAGGCATATGGGTCAACCTTTAACATAAATATTTATAACCCTTCGGTGTAGTGATTTTATTGTCTCGATATTACTTTTCATTCCATTGAACTTAAAAAAGTTTCTTTTGAGAGTTACTACAACACTTAGTATTATTCCGATTAATACACCAACTTCGTTAGAGTTTGCAATTAATTTGTTGTAATACACATATTCACAGTACACCATCCAGATGGTGAACATCCCTCAAGGGAAATTATATCATTAGTGTCATGGTTAAAATTATTAAGAGCCAAGCCATGTTCTGCTTTCTTTGGTGTGTTAACATAGGTACACAAATCAATGGACAATTTGTACTGTCACATGATGTATGTTGATTCATGGTCAAAACCTTATACGCCAAGATTATTTTCTTTTTTTCCCTTTCGGAGTTCGATAAAACACAAATACCATAATATTCATGACGTATAAACGTAAACGACCTTGACCGTTCATTGTGTCAAATAAAATTTATTTATTCTCTCAAACCTCCCGTAGAGATGAGATTGTGACATATATATATTTTCAAACCTGTGATAGAGGTGGTGTGGCATATTACCAACCCTAATGATTTTACACATCTTGACCATTCTCTTATAGAATGTCGAGCATTCACGATACCCTAACAAGTCACATTCTCTCAAGAATGTACTAATTAATTTAAATGTACTTCTTAAATTTTGCCATTATAAGTACCATTGTCATGTTTTAAAATTCATCTATTTCCATGATTAAACTCAACATCACTGAAGTATCAATGTACCCATCACTTTATCTCTGTTCATTTTTGAAGAAGATTATAAACTCGTCAAATTATTGGTTTGACAACATTCACAAGCAATGACCTTTCATACCATTTGATAATAAAAAATTCTTCTCGTTTTGAAGGCACTATTGAAGAACTCATCGTATTTTCCTTTATCATTTACCACAATGATACTATATAATGCTGTCCTCCACGCCCTTATCATACCATTAATTATTTCAATTCTTTCAAGACTAATCATTCACGTAACACATTCAATAAGTGAATGGAGAAAGTCAACAAGCGGATTTCAGAGTTATCACATTGGTGCTTACCACATTCTTTTCATGGAATTAAAAACAAAAATTCAATTGATGAATTTCAAGACCTTTCATCAAAAATTATTATTTTTCTAATCATCATTTTATCACTATTATTGGTGCACGAGACTCAAACTCAATGTCTTATCTATACTTTATTATCAGGATGCATCAAAATTAATGTCTTACCCTCTTGTGCGATTAGAATTTGTATGCTATCGTCTCTATCCTCAACTATTTTCATATGGCATTGAATTAAACCTCATGTCTTATCCTTTTGGGTGTGATGACACTGATACATCATCTATCTTAACTAACAGTATAATGGACCGAGTACACATGACTAACCCTTTGACGCCTTTAACAACAATCCAAAAATAATTATTCAAACTCCATGCTATAAAAATTTTAACCTTTCTATTTAAGAAATTGAGTCTTTCAAAACAATTAAATTAATATTTTCAAACGATGCTATTAAAACTTTGTATACCCTGTTCATTTAAATTTTTTTAGTATAGCAGTCATATATTCAACCAATTGTTAGTATATGTCTAAAGGCTCCTGATGATTGTTCGTGAGTGAATATATTTATTCTAATCATGAAAATATTTTAGAAAATAACATACTGATTTATGCATAAATAACCTTGATTTATAACGAGGATCAACCCAAAACGTGACTAAGAAAAAACAAAAAAATCAATTAGTGGATTAACATCGTGCTGATAAGTGTGTTGTTATAATCAAGCTCATAGAATATAATCATAAAGAAAGAGGACAAGACAAGTAGATAGAGAAGATGAATTTCTTTTTCTTCAAGTGTATCTTACAATGGTGAATGATATTCTCTATTATAGTAGAAGAAATCAACCAAATGTTATCATGTTTAATGTCACATTAGTAGATCGTTTCTCTCCCAAAAAGATTGCATATCTTCTTGGAAGATGGATCCATGACAAGCGAGACGTTTATGATAAGCTTAATGGACAATCCCACTTAATTCAATGTATTATATTATTATTATTTATTATTATTATTATTATTCAAAATAAAAAAGAGGTAAATCAAATATAAAATTTGTATTTTAATTCTTATTAAGTGATAATAGCTTATTTCTAGGATAAATAAATAAAAAAAAAGGAAGAATGGGAAAAAAATGATTTAAGGAAATAATATCAATAACATTAATGATGAGATTAAGGATAAATAATTAACAAAAACAAAAAATGGGGAAAAAAAAGATTAACGGAAATAATATCAATAACATTATTGATGAGATTAAGGAAATGAAGTAAGAGAATTTAAAAGTATTAACTATGGTAGTAATTAAATTAATAAATCATTTTTATCATTTCAAATTATAAATCCAAGTTTATTTAAAATTAGAAATAGTATCAAAAATAAAATAAAAGTGAGGCACTTTTTTTTTTTTTTTTTGAAGAGTAGCTTCATTTTTTGAGGAATTATTATTGTTATTATTATTATTAAAAAGTTAAAATAATAAATCAAATCTGTATTATTTCTATTTTCTTCAATACATATTACTCCAAAAAGAAGAGAAATGATAAATGTTTGTTATAAATAAAGCATGAAAAAAAAAATCTTATTAGTGTGACTATTCATACGGTTGGTTGCCTTTTAAAATTCAAACAATACAATCAAAGAAGGATCAAAGATAAGAAAAAGAAAACGGATACAAAAATGTTCAAAGAGAATTGTCAGCCTCCTTTAGGCTTACCGTTATATAGTGATAGAATTGTTCAATAATATTATTTATTGATAAGAAAAGTATCATTAAATCACTAGGTAAGGACATAAATTTTGGACGAAACGAAAAAAGATATAATAATTTTACAATATGTATATATAAATTAAACGAATTACCAACAATATTTTTTTAAAATTTTGAAAATGATAAAAAAATGTCCTTTGGATTATAGAGACATAGTAATGATAAATAAAATAGAAATTCTTTCACCTAAAATTTTAAACATTTTATGTTTTTTTGTCCCACCTATATATATATATAGATATATTATATATATATAGATAGATATATATAGAGATCAGGAATATATATAGATATATATATATATATATAGATATTCATATTTTCTGTTTTGCATAATGCTATTCTCATATCAGTATCTCAAGAACCATTAACTGTAATTAAAATTACAGAAGAAAAATGAACATAGAAAAATAGAGGACTGACAAAATTAGCAGAACAAAGAAATTGAAAGAAATTAAACGCCAGAGTGTAGCCAAATTTTGTTTTTCCTTTTTCTCTCATTTTTTTTCCTTTTTCCCTCCCTTAAATTCTTTCCTTCAATATAATATATTATCTCCTTAATATCCTCGGAATTTGACATAAGTTGCAAAAATAAATTGATATTTCCACAAATAATTTCTTTTTGCCTTTTGACACTGCTCCTTACTTTTAATATAACTTCCTACTAAACACAATGAACAAAGGAACATTTGAGATATTATATCTGTGTTCTTAATGAAATAGCACATCTCAGAAGGAAAAATAAGCACATCGAAGGATCACTGGTTGTATTCCCTGGACCCTTCTATTTGTATATGCGAAATACGCAGCAAATTTTCGCCTTTTAATCTTCATTTAGTTACTGAATATAGATCTTAAGTATTGTTAGTTCTTTCAATTTTTAGCCTTTTATCTTCCATTTAGTAATTGAATGCATATAAATCTTAATGTATATTGATAATATTTTCTGTTTTTATTTGTTAATACTTTTAGTTTTTTGGCCTTTTATCTTCCATTTAGTAATTGAATGCATATAAATTTAATGTATATTGATAATATTTTCAGTGCTTATTGAAGTATAAATAATATAAATAAGAAACAAAAATAAAATGCAAAAAAAAAAGAAGATAAATGATAAGTAGGAAACCTGATAATAAAGAGATGTCACATCACTTTTTCTAAATTCAGCTTCCATATATATATAGGGATTGTTATTATTGTTACTTTTAATGTTTATTTCATTTTTTATTATTACTTGTGATTACATCATGAATATGTGTTGTAATAATTTGATTCGTTTCATTTTTTTCTATGATTTTAATTAACGTCCCTTGTCTTTCTTGCTCTTTACTTAGTAGTGTCATTGGTATTTATGTTTGGAATCGATTTAGTGTTTCATCTTTGTATTTGTTTCATTTTGTTATTTTTTTCTATGTTTAGATTGATCACGTATGTAGTCGGATTTTTTTTTATAAAAAAAATGTTCATCATTATCTATTATAGTTTGCCACAATCTATTATCTTATAATATTGTTTTGTTATATTTACTATATTTCTAATATATTATATATTTATGTATGTTAAAATTGGCCAATGAAAAAATCTCTCCGTCGGGGGGGAATTTTGGAGTCTTTCCTTTAGCGGAATTTTCAGTTAAATAGTTATTTACTTGTTACAAATGGCCATGAAAGGACTTTAATGGTTTTGAGGATTTCCTATTTTTAAGACGAAAATTTAATTTAAGTTTATATATTTTATTTGTCAAAATGGCTAAGGAAGAAACTAACGTCCATTTCCAAGGCCTATCATTTAATAAGATGAATTTTTATTTTGAAGTTATTACTTATTTATTTATTGTATTTGTTTAGTATTAACACTTTGCTAAGTGTCTTTACAAGTACATTGAGTTGCTTTTCATCGACGCTATTGAATAAAATTCGAGAATTGTAATTTTATTATTATGTGATATTATTGTATGTTAGGCAAACTTAGGCCATTCTTTTATTTTCTTATGTTATCTTTGTTGTAGTTTATGTTTGAATGTTTATATACTTGTACATTATTATTATCTCCTAATTTTTTAAAAAATGAAATTCAGGTTGGGATCCACATTTGTGGATTCGAAGGGGGCCTAAACCTTCCCTTCGAATATTTTGAAACTCTACCTTCTAGATCCAAATGGTTTCGTAGATCACTTAATGGTTTCCTTGTTTTTCCCTAAAATTAGGTGACAACTCCTTTCAAATTCGTTTATTCTTTAAATTCTTTTAGAACTGACTTAATTGATTATTTTTTTAGTCACCGCGATGTTTCGTCCTATTTGAATAACGTAGGGATGTAAACAAAGGGAAATCGATTTTGAAATTGATCTCCTTCCAGATACCCAACCTATTTCTATTCCTCCTTACATAATGGCTCCAATAGAGCTTAAATAATTGAAAGAGTAGTTGAAAAATCTTCTAGATAAGGGCTTCATCAAACTTATTATTTCACCATGGGGTGCACCAGTGTTGTTCGTAAAGAAGAAAGATGGTTCTCTTTGAATGTGCATTGACTATAGACAGTTGAACAAGGTCACAATCAAGAATAAGTATTCGATCTCCAGAATCGATGACTTGTTTGACCAACTTCAGGGTGCTAGTCACTTCTCAAAGATAGACCTCAGATCAGGTTATCATTAACTTAGAGTCAGGGATAGTGACATTCCGAAGACAGTCTTCAGAACTCGGTATGGTCATTATGAATTTGTAGTATGTACTTGAACTACAAATGGCTCTGGAAACTATCAAGATTTGATGAACAGAGTGTTCAAACATACTTGGACTTGTCGTTATTCTTTATTGATGCTATCCTAATTATTTAATCTAGGATGAGGAAAAACTATGCGAGAGTATGTGAGAATTGATTCTAAGCTTTCAAGGATCGACAATTATCGCAAGTTTAGCAAATGTCGAGTTTTGGTTGCAATACGTTGCTTCTTTGAGTCATATTATCTGACGAAGGATCGAGTGGATTCGCAGAAGATTTTAGAATTCGGAAAACAATGGACCATACCTACCTCTACTAAAGATATCAGAAGTCTTAGGTATTAGCGGATTTATTATAGAAGGTTCGTGAAAGAATTTTCATCCATAAGTCTTCCTCACCATGACTAGGTTAACTTAGCAGATGGTCGAGTTCAATGGTCAGAGATTATGAGAAAATTTGGCAGAATGAAAACTAGATTGACTACAACTCTTGTCTTGGACTCTACCAGAGGGTCATATTATTATGTGATCTATTGTGATGCATCACGAGTTTTCACTAGGTTTGGTGTTGCTCGCCGCGAGATAAGGTTATAGCTTATTTTATAGACACTTTAAGGTTAGGTTCAGAGAAGAACTACCCCAAACCCAGACCTCAGCTTACATTCCCAGTGGTATATGCACTTAAGATATGAAGACAATACTTGTATGATGTTCATTAGATGTGTTCCACTGATCATAAGAGCCTTCAGTATGTATTCAAACCAGAAAGAGTGGAATCTCGTTAGAGGAGGAGGGGATTAACTTGAAGTTTTTAAGGATTATGATATAAGTGTGCATTATCTCCAGGTAAGGAGAGTGGTAGAAGAGCTCTTAGCAGATTATATCATGGCGTGTGTATCCATGTTGGAGAAGGAAAGGAAAGCTAGTGAAGGATGTTCACAGGATTGCTCGCTTGGGATTTCATAAGCATAGAGACATTGGTGTGTAGAAGTGCAGAATGGGGCAAAAATATCTTCTCGTTTACCTCTATTCTGAAGTATGTTTAGAAGGGTCTTGGTACTCAAGTTAACCTAGTAAACAATTCATCCACGACGGATGGACAGGAGAGATACCATTCAGACCCTAGAGGATTATGTTAGATCTTGGGTGATCTATTTCAAAGGTCGCGTAGATGTCCACCTCCTCTGATTTGAGTTGACTACAAACAATAAACTATATTCTAACATTCTAGATGACCCCTTATGAGACTTTGTACGGGCGTAGAGTCGATCTATGTTGGTTGGTTTGAAGTAGGTGAAACACTTTTGATTGAGGCTCAATTCATGTCCTTTATACATGGATAAGTGCAACTCATTGGAGAGGATTAAGACCCAATCCAGATATTGTAGAATCTTACGCAGCGTAAGGAGAAGAGAATAGAGTTCTAAGTTGAATATGAGTTTTCTTGAAAAAGTGTCACCTATGAAAGGAGTGATGGATTTGGCAAGAAAGGGAACTAATGGTCATAGATATGTAGGCCCTTACAAGATCTTGAACGGATGACAAGGTGGCATATGAGTTAGAGTTACCAACCGAATTAGAAGCAATGCATTCGGTTGTTCCAATCCACTCTTTAAGAAGTGGTGAGTTGATCCAGCCTGCTAGGACATTAGAGAAGTGCGGTGACAAATAGTATTTCTTATGAGAGACTAGTTGAGATTCTTGACCATCAAGTTAGAAGATTGAAGAAAGACAGAAAGTCGTGCATCAGTCAAGGTTTTATGGAGGAGGTAGTCCGTACGAGGAGATACTTGGGAAAGCAGAATAGCATTGAAGGCAAGTATCGTTCACCTCTTTACTTCCGATTGCTACTCCAGCTTGAGGGTAATAATTCCTCTTCAGTTTTCCCATTCATGCGTGAATTCAGTCTTAGAATCATGTTCCCTCAGTTGTGTACTTGCATTTTCAGCGTATTATGCATGTCTCAGAACTAATGTAGTCAGAACTCAGTTCTCAGTGTTTTTTAGTAGAGGGATTGTATCTCTCTCCCTCTATTTCAGCGGTCTACTCTTTATTGAGGCGAATGTCATAAGGGGGGATATATGGGTATCAAAAACAGCCCAGAAATCAGTTTTTCAAAAATCTGCAGGTGCAAACGACGATTACCATCGACAGACCATAGTCTGATCTACGACCCATACTGTGCATCCTCGTTTGAGTCTGAAGCCCCCAACAACTCAGCCCAAAATTTTTGACTAAGTGTCGAACGATGGACGGACCTACACTCCGTAGGTCAGACTACGGTCCGTAGTCTGTGTCCATCGATCAAGACCCCATTTACCCACTCTCTAACAGGAAAAATGATTAATCAGTATGGTCCGTACATGGACCTAAGGACCGTAGGTGAAAATTAGTAGACAGTTAGGGGGGAAATGCAGTTGGGTCAACTTCAATTGATCATAATTCTTAGCACAAAATGAATTTGGTGTCCCATGACTTATGAAATGATAGATAATTGAATTATCTTTCCATAGGCACAGAGTTTTCTAAATTAGACCTCCGAGTAAAAGTTGTGTCCCTTGTAGTAAAAGCATGTCAAACAGACCCAACCTACGGACCCAAATGACGGACCGTCGATTGAACGATGACCCGTCAGTCCAGGTCATCATTTGGTCCCATAATAACTTTTGGTCTTTTTCCACTTTGTTTAAACCTTCAAATACGTCGTTTTGACCTTAAATCATCAGATTTTAGTCAGTTTAAGCCTAGAAACATAACTAAAAAAATGTAGCTAAGTCAAATCAATTAAATCAAACTCGAAAATTAGAAGACAATAAAGGAAGAAAAGGTCAGAACCTTGTTCAAGAATGCACAAGGTGTCGAGCAGTTTTTCCAGCCCCAAAAATATAAATATTTCTCCGTCGATTCCTCACCAGGTCTGTGGATTTCACTAGTGGTTTACTTTCACCCATTGGGTCCCTATTTTTCTTGTCATGATTAGACAGAGGTTTCTAGAATTCATAAAACTAATGAATTAATTAGTTATATTTTCAAAATAGATTTCCATATTATTATTCAGCTTATCGCAGAATTTCAGAACCTAGATATGTATATTTTAGTTATTGAATATGACAAATGTCTAGGTCAGATTTTTCCGTACTTAGATAATGCCTTAGTTATAAATGCAGAATTACCAGATTAATTATTCATTCTCAGTTGCATGTTCAGTTTTGAGCTATCATGTATGTACAAAAACTCAGTCATAATCATTTAATTACATAATTCACTGGGAGTAGCATAAAATCGAGTTGGACTAGCGTTTAATGTACCCAATTAGTCCCAGAACTACTAGTTAAGTAGGTTGTAAGTCCCCTCTGTGGGAAATAAATTTAGTGATCATGCTAGCATGCCTTTATACCTTTGACAGGGTATATTGGATCCTTTCAATGGGGCGTATACTTCGTAATTCACATTTAGCTCATGTGGTTTTATTATTAGTTATTAGTAGCTCCTTTAGTTCAGTCAGACTCTAATGCATTGACTGTATTTACAGATCAGTTATCATTCAGTCTCAGCATGTTAATAAATTTGGTTATTGCATCTTGTTAGCTCAAAATTAAGTATATCATGTTCAGATTATTATATTTGCTCTTGTGCTTGTTCAGTTATGTTTTATTTTAGCTATACTCTATCCTACATACTTAGTACCTTCAAATATTGACGCATACATGTGCTACATCTTCTTGTGATGTAGGTTCATGTTCTTAGCATTCAGATCGCGCTTAGATTGATTTTCAATCTCCAGTTTAGCAGAATCATTGGCGAGTTCTCATTCTCCGAGGATAATAGCCATGAGTTTCTTTTCAGCATATAGTCTTTTAGTTTCAGGTTTTGCTAGACTTAGCTGGGGCCTGTCCCAACATTTCTAGTCAGTTTAGAGGCTATTTTCAGACATAGTTAATTTCAGCTTAGTGTTGAGTTATAGTTCTTTTGTATTAAACTCGTCATTGTTTCAAATATGTCTGTTATAAAATATGGATATTCCCCATATTTTAAGTTTAAATGATGATTTAGATCCACATTCAGGTTTATTGCTTTAGTTATGTATGATCATATCACAGGGGTTTTTAGCTGGGATCAGTTGTGATCCTAGGTTACATGTACGCCGACTAGGCGGTAGCTCGGGGCGGGACATATTATGTTACCACAACATGATAATCGAATCAAATCATTAATAGGTATCATGCATGTACCCGAAGTCAATGGACATCACATTAAGAAAATGAACACTTTTACACCCAATAAAACCAATGTTGTTTATTGCATGGGAATGACAAAAAGCTAACATTACGGTTTATATCTCCCATATGCTCCTAAACAATACATATACAAGTTTCTACTAATGAAACAGTTAATAATAACATCTAATATAAATTGGAAACACACACAAACCTCCAAGATTAACACCCTACAAAAAAACATTCGAACAACACAATTATTAAGGTCAACATCATCATGCAAATGCCTTATGTTCATCTACCCCAAACTTTGATACCCAAAAAGATCTAGGACAGTAATATATCATATTTTAAAGGTATTATGTTTCTACTAAAGAATGCATGACGGACTTGGTTAATAGTCAGTTTGTTGGCACCAAACAACCTACATAGAAGTTTGATTACAAACTGTTTATCCTTTTGTGAATGTCCTAGGTCTAAATTAGAACACAAGTACAACATAAATCCCAATTGGCCTAACATTTCTGGATTATAACTTAATCCCAAACTCAGGTCAACCTCATGATTTTTCCATCAAATCCAATACTTTCCATCATTTATATGTCAAAAACTTAATAAATTACATGGTTACATCATAGAATTATCGTAATTAAATCAATAACATATGTGTTTATAAAAATCCCAAGGTCTTACACACCAAAATCCTCATAAATCCGAGTTTTCCCACCTTCGGGAGAACCCAAACCCTCCCATAGGGCCACAATTACCGTCTCTAAGGCCTAGAAATCAAAGTACCGAATTGGGGAACAAACTATTTATCTTTACAAAGGTTCTTGATGAAAATAATGAAATCACCCTAAGTCTCCCTTGTTCTTACCCAGAAACTTTTGTACAATAATGAGTGGTTTTGGGGTGTTCAAATACTCAATTTAATAAACACATAAGACCAAAAATTCTTATTGATCAAGGTTCTGAAAGTGCTTGTGGGGAAATTTACCTTTATAATTTTTGATAATATAGAAAGCACTTAATTTTTTTCTTTAAAAAAAATGATGAAATGAATGAACAATTTTAGGCATATATACTTTTTTAAGAAAATAAGTACTTCGAATTCTTCAGAAAATTGACCGAAATAAATTATCAGAGAAGAAGATTTTTGTTTCCAAGGTAATGAACTGGATTTAACAACACTTTCTTTTATACAAAAATCCTTTCGTTTTTTAAATTTCGGTAAAAATTCTATTATAAGTATGACCTTAATGTTCAATGATAAAGGAAATTAAGGTTTTTTCTTTTTGCAATGTTTAACTAATAAAATAATCATCAAGAATTGAAATTTACAATTCTGTAAGACTTTGTTTTTGTTTAATTCAAGTTTTACAAATAGCGAAGGAAAACCATAACCACCACCTCCCCCCCCCTCCCCCCCCCCCCACAGACAAAAAGAGAAACAAAAACCAAGAAAAAAAAATAAAAAAAAAAATAAAGAACAAAACAGAAAGAAAAAAAAAAAATAAAAAAACATAAAAAAGAAAAAAAAAAAAAAAAAGAAAATAAGAAAAAATAAAAAAAAAAAAAAAAACAAAGAAAAAAAAAAAACAGCAAAAAAAATAAAAAAAAAAAGCAGAACCCCCCCCCCCCCCCCCCCCCCCCCCCCCCCCCCTCCCCCCCACCCCCCCCCCCCCTCTTAAAAAAAATTTGGCAGTACAACTACTTTAGCATTTTAAACTACACAGGCGATTAAATACACCCTTAAAACTTTTTATGTGAATTAAATACAAACTTGAGAGTAGAATATCATTTTTATGTGCCACATCATAGTCATGTAAGTGTAACGTCACAACCATGTAAGCACCACATCATAAATTTCAATTTATTTTTTTTCTCATTTAACCTTTTTGAACTTTTTATTTAAAATTTCATTACACTAATCAATTAATTAAAAATTCATCTTAAAATTAAAATTTCCCCGTCTTCTTACACCCCTTCTCTTGTACCCCCCCCCCTCCCTCCTCCACTCTCTTTCTTCTATTTTTGATTTTCACACTTTTCAGCTTTCATTGGCTTATTTTTTTTCTGACCATTTCCAAACTTCAATATTTGTTTTTTTTCTTCAACATTCATCAATTTTTGTATATAAAAAATATCATACTTACTATTTCTTCTTTGAATCCTCTCCCTCTCCCTCTCATACAAATTTGTACTTGGAAAATGATATTTACTTAAAGTATTTTTTTTCTTAACAACTCAAATGAAAAGTGAACATTGTATATGAAAGTTGATAGACCAACAATTTGTATCAATAGGAAAGAAAATATTTCGAGAACACATTAAAATGAAGATAAATAAATATATTAATTTTTTTTAAAAAATAAATTGACCCCACAAATTTCATTTAATACTAAACAAGAAAATTCACTTTTTTTAAAAAAAAATTAACTTATACGATAAAGTTAAAAGCTATTAGTTATATATTTGCCAATAAAAAAAATGTCATGTGTTTCATATTACCATTTAGTTTTTTTTAATTATTGTTTCACGCGCTTTAGAGGACTGAGTATTTTGCTTTGCCACGATCAGCTCTTAAGGTGGTATTTAATCACTTTCAAATTGTTAAGAGGTATTTAAACGCCCATAAGGTTAAAGTACTAAGTAAGTTTTGCTGCCTAGTTTAGTTCTTATATATAAATTTATTAATAATTCCTAGATTAAACATGGAGAGACACATAACTTTAGTAACTTTCAACATATGTTACACCTTAATTATGTTGAAATAATATACTCCCGCCGTCCATAATTGTTTTTCAAGGTAAGACCATTTATTTTCCCCAATGAAAATTTGAAATGTACGTTGACTAATATAATCTTACTATACCAAGAATATCAAAAGTCTATGTAACTTTTCAATTGAACAAAATTGAGTAATTATTAAGTGCAGAATTGCAAAAAATTGATTTATTGTTTCTTGATTTTTTAATTGACAATTAATCGTGGGTATCTATTTTTAGTTTACCTGTCAAACAATTTTGGATGGAGGGAGTGTCAAATATTGTGTCAAAGTTAGCTTTTAAGTCAAAATAAAAAACCAAACTGAAATGAGTTTAAGTCAAAAAATAAAAATTAGGGGAAAACCTACCTTTGGATTTTGACTTATTTTAAGTCATTTTAAACTTATTTTCAATCATTTTTTACCTTGTCAAACACTTCCGACTTCTTTTAAGTCTTTTCTTGACTTAATTTAAATTATTTTTTATATTTATCAAACACTTCCAGAATTTAAATCCTAAGTTAAAATTAAGTTTTAACGATTTCACCCTCTCCTTTTCATAAACAATTACTTATTTTTATGATAGTTGTGTCATATAGTAAATGTTGTGATGCATAGGTAGGTCAATGCAGATCTCTACAAAAGGAAAACATTAATATTTGAAATAAAATCAAAAATATAAATAACAAACATTAATGAAGGAAAGAACATCAAAAGAATAAAAGGCAAACACAAAAATAGCTAAAAAAATTTATATCAACTTACCAAAGTTAAAGATACACATGCAATAGTTGTTATAAATATAGTACATGAGAAAGACAAATCTTCCCAACTAAAAATTTTCTTCTCCCTTTTATTGAATTGAATCGATTGATACAGAAATAATGTCAACACCAGGAGAATGGATGAACGTGATAAATGTAGGACAAGCTTCTCGCATAGTTTTGTTTAATGAGTTCATTTAGAAGTCGTAATTATAGTTTTCTGACTTGACAAACATGAAAATTCTATTGTAGTTCCAATTTAAATTTGAGAAAGAAAAGATTTTTGGGAAAATTGAGTAGTTGAAAAAATGTATCAAATAGCAAGTGTTGAAAAAATGTTTCAAATACTAGTTGACTGTATCAATTATCGTTGACTCATTTTTTATAAGAAATTACCTATTTTTAGTAAGTGTTGTATTGTAAAAGGTTAATGCATGAATTGAATATTCTTGTTAATATAAAATTATCAATTGTTGTAAGTAGGGTGTAAATGATTGGATTGGTTCAAATTTTTAAATATCAAATTAAAATATTTTTGTTAAAATTTTAAATTTATAAACCAAATTAATAGAATTGGGGATATTCAAGCTCAAATTTATTTGGTTGGTTATATTTTTAAAAATTAAACCAATATTTTGTCAATTTTTTTAAACGGACAAGGGCCCTCTTAAAATTACCCTTAAAGATTGGAAAATGGTTACAAAATTACCCTTACCATCTATGGCTCAAAAATACCTTTCATCCACCTAGTGGCTCCAAAAGACCCTTGTCATCCATCGGTGTTCAAATTGACCACTTTTTAATGTTTGAAAATAAAATCTTTTAAAAGATTTTAAAAAAAATATACGTGGGCGGTCAACTATGGAGTATAAGGTAGAAGGTAGGAAGATAATGATGAAAACTAACTCACTACTAACTCATTCTAATTGTAAACTCTCAACCAATTAATAATCAGGATCTTAGATTAGAATATCAAATCGATATAAACACTACTAAAAACACGAGTTTGAAATTATAGATCCTGAAAATGAAATCAAAATTATTCGAGTCCGCATCGAATCGCCACAATAAATTTAGGTTGAGCCGCTTATTTAGGAGGACACTTCTTTCAAAAATTGAATTAGAAATGTCTGATAAAGGTAAGAAAGAGTAAATACATCACAAATTAATTCATGCACTTTTTTAAATATAATTCTTATAAATACTATGATTGTTTTAAAACCTTTAATATATATTGTAAAAAAAAAGTACCTATGAAGTAAACACATATATTGAGACGTAAGAATAATAAGCTGAACATAGTCATAACTTTTAAGTTTACGGTGATTTTTATTAGGCCACTTGAAGTATGCTAATTTAGTTCTATAATTTTAATAACACTAAATGCAGTAGTAGCTTCATTATTAATAATGTGTGGGTCATAATTTAGAGGGATTTGATTAGTAATGGGGGTTAGTGGATGATTTCATTAAAATTATTAAAACGATAAGTTTAAATTATAACAAAAAAGTGAGCGTTCACATATTTAAAAAAGATTTAAATATTTAAATATAAAAACCGTTAAATAAGTGCGTCAATTGAACAAAAGGTGGATGACAAGGGTATTTTGCGACCCAAGGTGGGTGGGAAAGGTTGGTTATTTTTGGGCCAATGAGGTGGAGGATGGTAATTTTGTACCATTTCCAATAACTTTGAGGGTATTTAGGCCATTTTCCATTTTAAAAATTAAATAAATCAAATCAAACTAATAAACCTCGATTTATTAAAACTTATTTCAATTCATTTTAACCTTGTCAAACAGTCCTAACTTATTTTAAATCATTGTTGAGTTATTTTATGTTATATTTTATATTTGTCAAATACTTTCAAAAATAAAAAACTGACAGAAAGATTGGTCACACAAAAAAAAGACTTAAAAATAGATTTGGGTTTAACAAATTTTTAAGTCAATTCAAACACTGTGTCGTGACACATCGGTGTAAACATAAGTCTATAAAAGGCAACACTAATTGTGGTAGAAAATCTATATAACAAAAAGAAGCTTAATTTATAAAATTACCAAAGTTAAAATATACCCATGCAATACTTGTTTTAAATATAGTACAAGAGAAAGACAAATCTTCTCAACTAAAATTTTTCTTCTCCCTTTTATTGAATTGAATCAATTGATAGGGAAATAATCTCAACATTAGAAGGAGAATAGATGAAAATGATAAAAGAAGGAGAAACCTCTCACGTAGATTTGTCTTATGACTTTATTTCATAAGTTAAAAAATTTGAATAGGGATGAAGTTTTGCAAAGCAATATGATCATTTCATCGCAATCTGATGAGAAGCTACCGTGTACATACCAACAAACAAAAACCATTCAATTAAGACCTTTTCTTGTCATGTTTTTGCTATCTTATATTATCATATATACCGTTTTCTTTTTTGTCTCACTCATATCGTTGACTTGTTTATATTTTTAGAAAGCTTCTCCTAGTAGTCATTAGGTTATTAATCTTTATTAACTAATGTAAGCAATATTACAAAGTATTTTTCTTTTACCTTCTTTTTCTTCCGTTTTTTATTTCAAAAAAATTCTACAGTGTTTCTCCCTTTTTTGTCTTTAATTTAAAACATCCACAAATATAATTACAATTAAAACACTCACAAAAATCACTATAATTTATTTAAATGTGTCTACGTCCATTCTAATTTCTAATTAAATTAACAATTAATACAGATTACTGATTACGCTATATATGTTCTTCCGTATTTTTCATCTCTTCTCAAATTTCTTATTTTTATGTTATTATAATGCCATTATATTTTATTACAAAAACTTGTTCTGGTCCCTCATCTCCCTATAAATATGGTAGATTATATGTTATTTAATTTAGTTAATTTATTTTGATTATTTATGTTAAATTGGGATAGAATATATTTGGTAATTATAATTTGGTGACTTGATAAACTTCAAAATTCTATTGTAGTTCCAATTCGAATTTGAGAAACAAAAGATATTGGGGAAATTGAGTTGTTTAAATATCAAATAGTAAGTGTTGAAAAGATATTTCAAATACTAGTTGACATATAAATCATCATTGAACATTCTTTCTGAGATAAGAATATCTACTGATACATGATCATAAGATTGATTTCATTTAAAATAATTCTATCTATTTTTGTAAAATTTAAAAATTTTAAATCTAATTAATGAAATTGGGGTTTTTCAACCTTCGCAATTTTCGGGTTAGTTAGTTTGGATTGTTTCATAAAATAAACCAAATCATTGTGTTTAAATTTAAAACTAATAAATAAAAATACTTAATTAAACCTTGATTTTTAATTTGTCCGGTAAAATTTCCATGGCAAGTATATAATTAACTTGTCCTCCAAATATTTTTTTGGTACAACCATAATATAACTATCTAGGTGTTTATCAATAAAATATACAAAATATGATAGGTGTGATGACACAAATATTCAAAAAAATAATTAAAATGAAATAAAATAAAATATTCAAGTTTAATAAGTCATTATGAAAACGATTAGTAAGTATTAGTTACATGATTAACATTAAATAAAAAATAAAAGTAGGCTTAGTTTAAATTCATAAATCAATGTAAAATTAAAGTATAGTATTCAACCTTATTGTCATTTTTTTGTTGAGTTAGTTTATTTATGTTGTTATAGGATTAATGTTGAGTTAATTTGAATGTGCTTAATTAAAGTGTGCATATATCAATGGATTATAACCCTTACTTCACAATAATCAAAATTTCCTAATCTCAAAAAATTAAAAAATATATTAGATGATAAAAAAATATGAAAAAATTATAAGTGATATTTAGAAAATTATATAAGAAGTCAATACTTTTATATAGCGGAATGCTCGATGGTAAGCACCCCTCATTTCCAACCAGATAGGTTGCGAGTCGATGTCACCAAGGGATAAGAGTAAATAAGAAGGGTTGGGAGCTCGGGAGGGGGGGGGAGGGAGGGTAACCGTTAGAATTATAAGGTTGGGCTCAAGTAATTGATTGAGTTCAATCTCAACTCACTCAAGAATGATTTTTTAATTAAAGAGAATTCTTAATGAGCACAATTAATCTCAGGTTCAAACCTTTTAAAACTCTTTATTATAATTAATTTATGTTCTTTATTAAAGTTATAAAAATTATCTATCAACATCTTTCAGATTTATCTATCCATGGGTCCTTTTTTTTTTAATAAAAATATTGAGCTGAAATTTTCATTGTGATTATAAAAGTTAAATATCATCATGTTAAAATTATTGAGATTAATCGGGTAAAAATGGGTAGGTCAAGACCCAACCCAATACATTTGAACCCAAAGTAAACTTGGGCAAGTGAAGACCTAACTCGAATTCTATTTCAACCCATTTTAATATGTCCAATTTCAACCCAACCAGCCCACTTGACACCCCCTACTTTTATGTATAAAATATTTTTTTTAATTGTATAATATAATATCGGATTGATTTAGTCTTATGTTGTCTTCTCGTTTAGTTGAAAAAAATCAAACAAAGTAGACTTGAGTTTCTGATTTCAATACAAATCAATAAAACAAACCACAAATAAAGATTTTTGTTATTTACTCGAGGATTCTTTGATTCGTTTTCAGTTTATTTTGTACACCACTAGTTGCAAGTGTATATATACGTATATTAAGAAAATAATAATTAGGGATGGGGACATCCAAAAGGAATTAAATAAATTGATAAAGTCACAAAGGAAGAAAACACTTAATATTGTAATAAATATTTAAAAATAGATAGAAAGAATTATTTTTTATAAAACTAAGAAGAGTATTATGATGTTTTTTTTTTTTTTTTTGGGGGTGGGTGGGGGGGGGTTGGGTTTTTGTGGGGGGGGGGGGGGGGCGGTGAGGAGGGGGGTGCAGGGGTAGTGGAGGGGGGGGAGTGGGGAGGGGAAGGGGGGATAGGGGGGGGGGGGGGGGGAAGGGGGGGGGCGGGGGGGGGGGGGGCGGAGGGGGGAGGGGGTCGGGGGGGGGGGTAGGAGGGGGGAGGGGGGGGGGGGGGGCGGAGGGGGCGGGGGGGGGGAGGGGGGGGGGGGGGGGGGGGGGGGGGCGGGGGTGGGGAGGGATGTAGGTAGGAGGGAGAGGCGGGGGGGGGGGGGGGGAGGTGGCGGGGGTGGGGGGGGTTGGGGGGGGGGGGAGACGGGTAGGGGGGGGGGGGGGGAGGGGGGGCGGGTGGGGGGGGGGCGGAGGGAGGGGGGAGGTGTGGGGGGAGGGGGGGCGGGGGAGGGGAGAAAGGAAGGTGGGGGGGGGTGGAGGGGGGGCGGGTGGGGGGGGGGGGGGGGGGGGGGAAAAGGGCGGGGGGGGGTAGGGGTGGAGGGGGGGGGGGGGGTGGGGAGGGAGAGGGGGGGGTGCTGCGGAGGGGGGGTGGGGTGGGGTGGAAGGGGGGGGGGGGAGGGTGGGGTGGGGGGGGGGGGGGGGGTGGGAGGGGGGGGGAGAGAAGGGTGCGGGAGGGGGGGGGCGGGAGGGCGGGGGGGGGGGGGGGGGGGGGTGGGGGGGCGGGGGGGGAAGGGGGAGGGGGGGGAGGGGGGGGGGGGGTGGGGGGGAGGGGGGGGGGGGGAAAGGGGGGGGCGGGGGGAGGGGGGGGGGGGTGGGGGGGGGGGGAAGGCTGGGGTGGGGGGGGGGGGGGGGGGGAAAATCGGATAGGGGGAGGGGGTGGGGGGAAAGGGGAGGGTGGGGGGGGGGGGGGGGGGGGGAGGGGATGGGGGGGGGGGGGGTGGGGGGGGGGGAAGATGGGGGGGGGGGGGGTGGGGGGGGGAAAGGGGGGGGGGGGGGGGGGGGGTGGGGGGGGGGGGGGGGGGGGGGAGGAGGGGGGGGGGGGGGGGGGGGGGGGGGGGGGGGGGGGGGGGGGGGGGGGGGGGGGGGGGGGAGGATGGGGGGGGGGGGGGGGGAGGGGGGGGAGGGGGGGGGGGGGGGGGAGAAGAGTGGTTTGGGGGGGGGGGGGGGGGGGGGTGGGGGGGGGGGCGGTGGTGGGGGGTGGGGGGGGGGCGGTGGGGGGGGGGGGAGGGGGGTAGGGGGGTGGGGGGGGAGGGGGGGGAAAGGGAGGGGGGGGGGGGGGGGGGGAGGGGGGGGGGGGGGGGGGCGGGGGGGGGGGGGAAAGGTGGGGGAGGGGAAGGGGGGGGGGAAGGGGGGGGGGAGGGGGGGGGAAGGGGGGGGGGGAAAGGGGAGGGTGGGGGGGCGGAAAAGGAAGGGGGGGGGGGGGAGGGGAATGGGGGGGTGGGGGGTGGGGGGGGGGGAGGGGGGGGGGGGGGGGGGGGGGGGGGGGGGGGGGGGGTTGGGGAAAGGTGGGGGGGGGGGTGGTGGGGGGGGGGGGAGGGGAAGGGGGGAGGGGGGGGGGGGGGGGGAGGGGGTGGGGGGGGGGGGAGCGCTTTTTTTCTGGCCTTTGTGGGGTGGGGGAGTGGGAGGGGGGGGGGGGGGGGGGGAGGGGGGTGGGGGGGGGGGTGGGAAGGGGGGGGAAGGGGGGAGGAGGGGGGGGGAGGGGGGGCGTGGGGGGGAAGGGGAGGGGGGGGAGGCGGGGTGGGATGGGGGGGTGGGGGGGGGGGGAAAAGTGGGGGGGGGGGGGGGGGGGGGGGGGGGGGGGGGGGGGGTGGGGGGGGGGGTGGGGGGGGGGGGGGGGGGTGGGTTTGGGGTTAGGGGGGGGGGGTAGGTGGGGGGGGGGCAAGGGGGGGGGGGGGGGGGGGGGGGGGGGGGGGGGGGGGGGGGGAGAAGGGGGGGGAGGAGGGGGGGGGAAGGGGGGGGGGGGGGGGGGGGGGGTGGGGGGGGGGGGCTGGGAGGGAGAGGGGGGGGGGGGGGGGGGGGGGGGGGGGAGGGGGGAGGGGGGGGTGGGGGGGGGGGGGGGGGGGGGGGGGGGTGAAAGGGGGGGGGGGGGGGGGTGGGGAAAAGGGGGGGGGGGGGCAGGCGGGAGGGAGGGGGGGGTGGGGAAGGTGGGGTGGGGGGCGGAGGGGGGGGGGGAGGGAGGGGGGGGGGGGGAGGGGGTGTGGGGAGAGGGGGGAGAGGGGGGGCGGGAGGGGCGGGTGAGGGGGGCGGGGGGGGGGAGGTAATGAGTGGAGGAAGCCCGGGGGGCAGGGGGAGGGGGGGGAAGGGTGGGGACTGAGGGGGGGGGGGGAGGGTGGGGTGGGGGGTTGGCGGGGCAGGCGGGAGGGAGGGTGGGGGGTGGGGGGGGGAAGGGCGTTGGCGGGGGGCGGGGATAGGGGTGGCGGTGGGGGGGGGGTTGTGGTGGAGGCAAGTGGTGATTTGTTTTTTCTTTAT
Source organism: Solanum habrochaites (assembly GCA_027704765.1). Lineage (NCBI taxonomy): Eukaryota > Viridiplantae > Streptophyta > Magnoliopsida > Solanales > Solanaceae > Solanum > Solanum habrochaites. The sequence continues at coordinate 13,439,291 of JAKWJA010002499.1, forward strand.
TGTGTTTGGGGGGAATTGGGTTGTGGTGGGTTGTTCTAATGGGGGGTTTTTGTTCGTTTGTTTTTGTGTTTGTAGTGGGTTTTTGGTTTTTGTAAATTTTGTTTGTCGCTTTTGAGGTTTGTTTTTTTTTCTGTTTATTGTTTTTTTTTTTTTTTTTTTTTTTTTTTTTTTTTTTGGTTTTTTTTTTTTTCTTTATTTTTTTTTTTTTTAATTTTTTTTTTGTTTTTTTGTTAAGGTTTTTTTTTTTTTTCTTTTTTTTTTTTATTTTTTTTTTTTTGTTAAAATGAATTGATGGATGTCACCATCAAAAGGAGAGTATATGAGAACGATAAAATAAGGAGAAGCTTTGCACGTAATCTTATCTTATGAGTTTACTATCTCACATCATTATCATGTTAAAGTTTATCTTAAGATTATTTATTGAAAACTTCTAGAACTCAATGATCGATTTAATGAGGTGAGAATAAATTTACTTATTGAAGTTTCTTACTAGAATCCGATTGCTTTCTTTTTAATTTTAACATTAATAAAGTATTGAGGATGACTTAATTATATCACGATGATTTTTCTGAAAATATGGTGGTTACTGTTAATACTTAGGTAAAGACGTATAATGTTGATGTTCGTGATGTTCGTAAGACCCCTAAAATGAATTAAGGCGTATATAGCCTACATGGAGCATAATACAGATTGTTAATATATTAATTAAGGTTTTGATTTTGAAATAATGTTATGAGTGATTTGAAGTCATTGGAACTCAAACGTTAAAGAACGTCCCAAGACGTTTGAAAGTAGCCCTTGGACGTATGGAGTGTGTGAGAATGTTTTGACAATTGTTTACGTGTTTGTTTTGTTGTGAAACTGATATGAGATCTGATTACTATGTATAAGAGTGTCTTACATTGGAAAGTCCAGATACAACTCTCCAAAGGCCCCCAAAAGCTCTCAGGAGACCTCAAAACACTGCGAGATACTGTCTTGCCAGAGTGTATCAATCGACAGCCATGACTGACACCTCGATGGGGGATTCGTTTAAGAATATCCTGGTGAGGCTCAAGCCAATTATTGACAATCCTATACCCAAACGACGGTTCGCCAGTAGACCCATGATGGGTTATACTGGAATCGAATTCAGCATGCAATTTGCTGCTAGGATCACTATTTTAGTATAAGGGGTGAATGGGAAAGTCACCCCCATGCATAAACTGACCCAGGAGGTTTATTGAAAACTATTTTGGGGTATATAAAAGTTGTCACGACCCAAACGAGTCGTGAGTGGACACCCAACTAACCTCTAAGTGGCGAGAACCAACCAATTTAAATCCTAACTTACAACCAATAAAAGCATTAACGCGACGAAAACTCAAATATTACTAAATATCATTTCCAAAACCTAAAAGTCATTACATCAAGGACATCTAATCTCCAATACTAAGTCTAAGATATCAAAAACACCAAAATAAAAGAATAATAAATGGTATGTTGTATCCAAAAATATAGGACATCATTCAGGGGTGAGAGAACCCAACACGAGTTGAATGGATAGCTCACACTGGAAACTTGCTATATAGGGAGCTGCCTAGAGCTGAGGAAAATTAAGAGTCATAGGTACACTCACCGGCATTTCATTATAAAAGGGAAAAAACAAAAAGAAGAAAACAAGTAGAAGCTCAGTAGGAGGGCAATGTACTTGGTATAAGGATCATTAGTAAACCCAAAATTGTACACTTATATACGAAGAAAATAGATGAACTCAACATATAACATAACATGTGATAAGCAAACAAACACATGAATACGTGTCAATAATTAAAGCAAGAATGTATTAAGCAACAGTATCAAGATCAAACTTGAGGACTCATGCCTCAAAAACCAAACCATTTTAGGAGTGAGTTCTTTGAGATTCAGTATCTTCCATTAATTCAACATGTTTTTCCTTTAATATTATCATGTCGTAACGTGACACTCCGATCCAAGAATATCGTGTCGGAACATGACACTCCGATCCAAGAATACCGTGTCGGAATGTGACACTCTGATCTAATAATACCATGTCGAAACGTGACAATCTGATCCAAGAATACCGTGTCGGAACGTGACACTCCGATCCTATTATACCAAAAATTGATTATATAATAATTAGGGTGATAATAATTTGTAAACAAAAGAGAGGAGAAGAGGAGAACAATGGAGAGCGCCGTTGAACGAAAGGAAATTGGAGCGGCTAACCTTTCCGATTGGAAGGGTTCAGAGGCATTGAGGAAAGAAAAAGTATTGAAGAAGTAACTGCTGACTTTGGTTTCTTTGTTGGAGGTAAGGTTATGATTTAGGCTATGTGAAAGTAAACTCTTAATAGTGCTTGATATACATCGAATGATATTGTGAAGTTTTTAGTACTGATTGTGTGGATTGGTCGTGTCGTTATGATTGGTCTGGAAATCCCGAGATCGTGGAATGTATATTGAAACCATCTCTATCGAAGTAATGCCTTGAATAAAGAAGGGGCTCGATGAAATATTATTAACGAATGAACAAGTGGTGATATTAAATAAATAAATAATGTATTATTGGATCGGAGTTGTCTCATTCTGACACAGTATTATTGGATCGGAGGCCAAGTAGTGTATGTTACGAGCACAGTATTTTTTGGATCGGCATAAGTGTCCACATTTTGAACGATTCTTGGACGGAGTGTCATGTTCCGATACGGTATTCTTGAGCGGAGAGTGTCACAGTTGGGCACGAAATTTAAAGGAAAAACATTGTTCATTAATGGAAGATACTTCAATCTCAAAGAACTCACTCCCAAAATTGGGTTTTGGTTTTGAGGCTATGAGTTCCTCATGTGTGATCTTGATACCGGTTACTTAATTAGTGTTACTGTATTGTTATTGAACTTGTTATGTTGTTTGTTGCTTTATCATATTTTAAGGGCTATAGTTGAGTTCATACTCTTCGTTTTGTATATTCGTTACCTATTTGGGTTACCGATGATACTTACTAGTACATGTTGATCGTACTACCCCACTGTTTTCTTATTTGTTTTCCTTTATTAAAGCGAGCGTCTGTGTACCTATGATTTCTAATTTCCCTGCAGCTGTAGCCAGCCTCCCGCATATCAAGTTCCGTGGGGTGAGCTATCCATTCAAGGCTCGTGTGGGTTCTCTCGGTCATGACATGATGTCCTATATATTCATACACATTACCATTTTATTCTTTATTTGATTTTGGTGGTGTTTTGATATTCTTAGACTTAGTATTGGAGATGGAGATAGATGTCCTTGAGTGAGACTCTTTCAGGTTTTGGGAAATGATATTAGTAAATTTGAAGTTCCGCCGTTATGCTTGTATTTTGTAAGTTAGGTTAAAATTGGTGAGTTCTCCCAATTAGAGGTAAGTAGAGTGCCACCACGACTCGTTTTTGGTTTTGTTACAAAATTTGTATAGAGCTGTTAGGTTTAGTGTTCTCATCCACAAAAGGACAAGTCTAGTAGAGTCTTGTAAGTAGAACGGTATAGGAGGCCTTTATTTTTCTCGAGAGGCTATAGTACTTTAGGAGGAAGGAAAACTTTTTCCTTCTTCCTTTTGTCCCTACTACTTGAATCAATTTGTATAAGGTTGATACAAAAATGGTATCTTGAACTTCTTCACTATTTTTACATATGAATTAGTATTCGAGTGTTATAAATTAAATTAATAATTATTAGAGAAAAATACTATTTATGGTCCTTGGAAATAGTTAGTAAATATATTAGATATATTTGTTGCATACCAAGATGATGAAATTAGGTTGATGCAAGTGAGGACAGAATCTATATGAGATTCATATATTAGGTATGATAAACAAAAGTCATATAGAACTACCACCAATAAATCTAGATGTTAGTTGGTTAAGATTTTGATGTGTGTTAGTTTTGTTAATGAACCTGATCTAAGAAGATTTAATAATGTTTTGGATCTTACTCAAAGGGATAGAAAATGTTATCTATTGGTGTACCTGTTCTCGAGGTAAGATGTGTTGTGACAGAGAATAAGAACTTTTAGTGTGTGTGATAATTAGGTAATTGCAAAATGAACAAGTCCATTGTAAATGTGAATACTAACTATTCATGGAGTGTGGTTATAAGACGTTTAGTAATGAGATTTTGGTTCCATTCTCATTTTGACAAGTCAACTAGATTATTACTACAAACTATTAAGTTAAGCTTTATTTTTAAGAAACGATTTGTGGTGGATATTTTTAGGGTATTAATGCAATTTAGGTTGTGAAGAAGTGTTATCTTGAGAATTCTAAAGGAGTACTGATGAGCTTCAACCAATTAGATTGTACTAGGAATGAAAACTTATTGGGAAAAGAAAGTCCTGGTGAGTATACTTTGGGTTTTTAAGTAATGAGTAATTTTAGTAAGAAGGTGCGTTATAATATTGGGTAAACCCTTTGAATTATACTGAGTTTAAGGGTCGGTCAGGAAAAGGTTCACTTGGTGTGAAGACAAGGCTAACAGAGCATGATGGTAAAGAAAATTCGTGAGGAAATGTGATTGGAGATAAAAATTTATAATTAGAATTTTGTGGTTGAAGAAAGTTGTATGGTATAAAAGACGCGAGTATCTAAGGTTGTGACTTTCTACTCTTTGATATTAGCGTTTGTTTATGGTTGGGAAAGTTTTTTAGGAGATGTTGGAGGATACCTTTTGAATGAGATTTAAAGGACAAAGAGTCATATAAAAAAAAAAGTTTAGTGGGAGCAGAATAGCCTTTGGAAAAGAGGTAGAGTAAGATATTTCTCCGCTTGCAAGGACTTAAAGGGTTATCGCAATGGGACTTGAGAATTGGGTTCAGAGTTGGCAAATTTCATCATTGCTTGATTATGTAATAGTAACACGTTTCATCATAATAAAAAAACTAATGGATAAGACTTGACAAGAAGTGTATTTTCAATGGAATTGGGTTCAGGAGTTGCATAAATTTCATCCCAGTTGACTATGATTATGGTAATGGTACACGTTTTTCATCATATAAAAAAAAAACTAGTGGATAAGACTTGACAAAGAAGTGTAATATGTCCAACTTGGAGTTGTGAATGATAAGTTTCTTTGTGTATGTGAGTTGCTAATGAGTACAGTGAATGTTTTTTTGCGAAGGGATATGAAAATTGAAGAAGAGGCGATCGATGATAAGTTAGATACAGGAATTGCATAAAAATCTTTAAGGATATGAGCAACAATATGGGTTTGAAGCATCAAGGTATTGAAAATTGATGTTCATATAGGATGTAAGAAAGGTTGATGTAATGGAAACCTTTCTATTATAGACCCATGGATCAAAGTTGAATGGTTGATGAATTTTTCTCTTATAAGCTTAGATCCTGATATTGAAGTGTGGAATCATTGTCAATTCAAACTTACTAGAGTTTATCACTTACTTTTATAAACATTCAGTGTGCTTTGGTTGACCCAAATGATAAAGATATGAAAAATTTAGTGGTATCGTGGGATTAATTTCTCAAATTATATAGGTGAAGTAAAGAATATTGTACAAGGTGAGATCTAATTTACATGTTATTAGGAACTTTAGGAGTTTGGTTATATTGCCACTATAGATGGGCGCTACATAGAATTAAGATGCGTTACATAAGATATCGATGGTGAATAGAGGTTATGAGCTTATAGTATACAATACTAATTGAGTGATCAAGAATTTCCCTAAGCAACGTATTGGCATGGAGGAATAATATGATTGTGTGAATGGTTATAGCAAAAGTATGATATGTGGAAGTAGGTGGGAAGTTGCTGGAGTGTGATTTAATGGTGTTATCTCCAATAAAAGGTGGTTAGAAAAATTGAAATTATGTTTTAGCCGTGTTTGGCACTTTAATTGTCATGACATGCTTAACCGGAAGAGAGTTAGCCATAATTTTAAAATGGATTGATACCGAATACGTTGATCTAAGATGGTTTGGGAGTAAAGGTTAAAACATATGATCGATTATGATTATGATGTTTTATATGAAGAATTGTGCCTTAAGCTTGATGTAAAATTCGATAAAAACCAAGTATATCTGTGTAAGCTAATAGGAAATAATTTGGTGATTGTGGGTAGTGGAGAAATTAAAGAATAGATTGGAGGAAAGAAATGTTTAATGGAAACGTTGAAAGATTAGCTTGTGTTATTCGCCCTATGAGGCTGTTATATTCTCTGTGGACCCCTTTCTTGTAATGGACATTCTTGGGAGATGCTTTCACTACTTATTTAAACGCGTGTTTTCACATCTATGGGTTGTTATTCGTGGTGGATCGGATGTATCGATCCTCTTTGCCTCTTGATAGGGTAGATCTTTGGGGCAAACTTGTCATTTTAGTATGATAGATTTAGTGTGCTTTGGGATAGTTAAATCTACAAGTTAGTCTATACGCAAAATTTCTATGCGAACTAATTTTAAGAGATTCTATGAAGATTTACAATGCCTAAGAGTATTGTTAGAAGATTCTGCATTTTTGAATGTATCCCTTGTTGTGTTTACTGATATTGTTCTTTGCTGTTAGATATGTTCATTCTCCCTTGATGCGTACTCGAGTCTAAAGAGATAAATGTTTATCACTTAGCTTGTGACGAGATTGTTACGAAAAGGAAAATCTTGATAAGATCTGTGGATGGTTTGTTTGTGATTATGAGTGTGTGGTGTGGTTAAAGTCCGCTTCTGGTTGCGACCACTGTTGATCAGGGATTTTTTTTTTTATGGTTATGTTAGTAGCTAATATTTAACCTGATGGTTTCTTGTAAGGTCAAGTTGGAGAATCGGTCAGTTGAAGAGTCCATTATTGAAAAATAGTTTTGGTGTTAGTTGAGTTACATTACAACAACAATTATCACTATGAGTAGTGAGATGGATTGGAGGAGGTTAGATGTCAATTGTTGGTTAATATTCGATATAAGGGCCTTGGGTACTACTATTTTGAGATGATGTTGAGACAACTACACTTTCATGTCTTGCCTTCCTTTGATCGTTCGAGTGACGCACGATGGGTGCATTGGTATCTATTAACAAACTTTTGATCGCAGTTAGCGTGCTAAAGCTTGTATTTTAGTAAAAATACTTTTCGACAGATTCTAAATGGGTATTTTGGACTATTGGTAACTATATTATGAATTATGGGCCAGTTTTTAAATATTAATTTAGTTATTAATTAGAGAAGATACCACTAAAATTCGTAGTGGTACTTTATTAGTTATTTATTTTAAAAAATTGCTTATATAATAATTAGGGTGATAATAATCTGTAAAAAAAAAAAGAGAGGAGAAGAGGGAGGCACAATGGGAGAGCGGGCGTTGAAACTAAAGGAAATTGGAGCGGCTCTTAACCTTCCAATGGAGGAAAGGTTCGTAGCATGAGGAAAAGAAAAAGTATTGAAGAAAGAAACTTGCTGAACTTCCGGTTCTTTGGTAGGAGGTAGGTTATGGTTTCTGCTATTTGATAGTAACCTCTTAATAGGGACCGAAATACATTAAATATATTGTGAAGTTTTTCTATGTACTGATTGTTTGGATTGTGTGAATTGTCGTGTGTTTTAAATGGTCTGAAATCCCGAGACGTGAGTTGGATAATCTTAAATCATCTCATCGAAGTACTGCATTATTTGAATGAAAAAATTGTGTGATATTAAATAATAAATTTTAATTGTATTAGGGATCAGGAAGTGCCACGTTCCGATAACGGTATTCTTGGATCAGGTGTCAAGTCCAACATGGTATTTTGGATCGGTAAGGTCACATTATGACACGGATTCTTGGATCGGGGTCATGTTCCGAAACGGAAATCTTGGATCGGAGTGTCACATTCGGACACGATAATATTAAAGAAAAAAACATGTTGAATTAATGGAAGATTACTCAATCCAAAGAACTCAACTCCCAAAATGGTGGTTCGAGGTGGTATGAGTCCCTTAATGTGTGATATTGATACCGTTTTTGACTTAATACGTGCGAATTTATGTTTTGACACTTGTTCATGTTGTTGTTAATTTAGGTGGTGGATTATTAAATCAATTATGTTATTATTTTCCATGAAAAATTTAAAGTTTGTTCGACAGAATTAAGATCTTATATCATCATCAAGTATCGTCATGTTGATAGATAGGAGATTGAGGTTACATGACAAAAATTACAAAGTGTCATTTTGATCTATGTATGTGGGTGGTGTTATGTTTTATAAGCGTCAATTTTGAGGGGTGGGTAAAACTAAATAAATAAATAATAGTGACCCACTACTAATTTAGTGGTATATCTCTATACTAACAAAGTAATATTTAAAACTGCCCTACTAATTCATTAATGTAGTTACCAATAGTCCAAAATACCCATTTAGAATCTATCGAAAAGTATTTAATAAAATACAAGACTTTAGCACTCGAAACGACCAAAAGGGGCGTTACATAAGTAAGTTAAAAAGATCAAAACCCCAAACCCAATTCACAACTCAAAATTAGACTTCCCTCTAAAAAACAAACGCTCTCTAGAAACCTCAATTGGAGATGAAGCTCAAGAATAGCTTTGAGCTTGTATTCCCATGGATTCTTCATGAATATTTCGTGGTTTTCTCCTACAATGAGTTATGGTGATCCTTCATCCTTAGTCAACCTTTATTCTAAGGAGTTCCTTCAAAGCTTTTCAATGAGAATTCATGATCAAACTTCTTATCTCTAGGTTTATCCATGGGTTCTTTCTCAAAATTATTTCAAAAGCATGTTTAGGATGAATTGATGATTATACACTGTTATTCATGTTAATTCAATCAAATTTCATAATGAATCCATGTTCCTTCTAATTCTCAAATTAGCCTATGTCATGGGCATTGTGATCTCGATTATGTGTTAATTGAATTATGTTTATAGCATGTTAAATTGATTATAACTACTATTTATATACATATTGATGGTGAATTGTTGATGAATGATCCATGTGGATCAAGGTTTGAATATTTTGTGAGATTTACCTATGTTTATCTATCTTCTATTAATTAATAATGTAAAGTAATTGATATTATCTCGATTCTATGGCAGTTGAAGTATGATTTCGTTTATGTTATAGTTATCTTTAGATACTGCCCTGTATTGATATTATTGATGAATTATAAGTATTGATTATTAGTGATCAAAGCAAGGGAGATGTGGTAAGATTGCTCAATTTGTATTCTTTCTTATAAAGTTGCTAGTAGCCTTGGCCTCGTACGACAATGTGTGGTATAGTCCACTTATAGTGGCGGTGTTTTATTCTTGTCAATCTATACATGTGTTGATCATGGACTTGAATACAAAGTGAATGTTATATTAGTGTGTTTTTATGATGATCATACCATGTGACACATGCCTAGACTTCTATCCTAGTTTATGATCTAGGTTGTATTGCTGATGTTATGAATATGTGAACAATTATGTTAGGGTTAGGTATATGTGTTGCCATTGATGAGTTATAATGGTTAATAAAACCTACCTAAGACACCATATTTAAATGTGTTATTAGTGAGGAGAGGCACAGGAGGGGGACTATGTTCGGCGAAGATGAAGGGTGGAGGGAATATCTATGTAGTGAGGTGATGGGTGGTCTATGATTGAAGGTGTGCATTATGGTCCTTATAAGAGGGTGGCTTCTCAATATGTTAGTATAGCCATTATGTGACCATATGAACAAGTACACACACTCATACATTATAAATGCTTACAAGTAGTATAGGGTTGGTGTCTAATGAAAAGGGTATTATCAAGCGTTCATGTATAAGTACTATGCATTGAAGGAATGATGTCATGTAGTACGTTATGTATCCCTTAATAGGATTTGTAATGTACTACTACCAAAAAGTCGAAAAAAGGCCTAATCTAAATTCCTAAATCGAGTGGTCTAAGGGTTGTAATTTGTTTCAAGGTCCAAATATAATGTCAAAGTCATTTAGGAGCATAGAATCAAATCGTCAAGAAACGTCCATGAAGTGCAGGAGGGAAACAAAGTCAAGATGGTGTTGTGGTTGGTGTGCGTTAAGCCTACTTGACTAGGGTTTGAAGTCGGGAATCGATGGATAGGGGAACTCGGGACGACGCGCACAGGTAGGAGGGGGTGAGTACGGTGGTATAATACATGTTAGAGTTGTTTCATAGTTGAAAATTCTGCGTACGACTCTCCAAGGACCAACCAAATGGGCCCTTGAAAAGGACCCTTCCATGTTGGCTAAAAAGTTGTCATTGACAATGTCTACCAATGATGGCCAACGACGGGGCATGGTTCAATCAACGGAGCATCGATGGTCACTATCATTGGAAACTTAGCCATTTTTTTCAAAGGTCCATTTGGACCAATCTCTGAAACCATGGACGGATGTGCATGACGGTGGGGGGCAAGGATGTAGGTTGACAAATTGACCGTCGATCGAGGTCTCGTAGGTCCTGCCACTGTTTAGACTGTTAAGTTTTAATTTGTTTCATTTACTTAATTAGGTTATTATTTAATTAGTTAAGTATTAGGGGATTTCTAATTAAATTAGTTAATGACTTATATAAAGACCTAAATCTAATTAAACTAACCAAACTCTCATATTTCCCAAAACCCAATTGCTCTTCCTTTTCCCCTCTTTCTCTCTCCCAAATAGAAGAACTCCATTGAAGGGATAGATCAACGTCTAAAGGCATCAATAAGGATGATTTTATCCATTATTCCTCAATAATTAACAAGGTATGGGATCCTTTCACCTTTGGAATTCCTTTCTACCAAAGGGTTCTTCCAAAAATTGATTTCAGAAAGATGAGTTTCAAGTGAATTTTCTTCTATAATGAATTTGATCTTCTAAATGCTTTGTTTATGATTCTTTGGGTGATTATGATTATATTATGATGAATTATGATTCAATTATGCTATTTCTTGATGAATTAACCTTGTGAAGTAGATCATGATTTTGACCCAAAGCTCTAACCCTACGTTATGAACTAGTGATGAATTGATGAGTAGTGATTCAGTTGACTTCATTATTGTGTTAATTAATACTGTGTGATGATATTACACCCATTATTGGGTTGAATTGGCTGGTTGATAGTAGAACCTTGTATGATGGCTTGTGAAGGAGATGAGGTAAGTCTTGTGATCTCAATCCTTTATTTCAACGATGATTACTTGTGTTAAGTAATGGAGTTGTATTGAAGTATACCTTATGATAAGATTGATTAGGGTTAGTATGATGTTGTTTTGAAATGTCTTGAATTAGTGTGCTGTTTTTGTGATCTTGTTGGATAGGAGTTAATGATTTTCATAACCTTTGTTTTGTGGTGATGTGAATTGGCGTTTGTTTTATTTGTGCTCTCTATCAGAATATGGTATGTAAATGTGCTGCTAAACCTCACATCTGTGAATTGTATAAACGGCAAACTCATGCAATTGTATGAGCTATGACTATGAATATATAAGGGTAGACCATATAACCTATATTAAGTAATGATTATGAATTAAAGAAATTTCAAAGAGATTTAGCTTAGCACCGGAGTTGAATAGAAGTGAGGGGTCCTTCCCAATAGGAAAGTTAGGATCAATATTAACTCATGAGATTGAGATATAATGCATGTAGCATAAAGAGGGTCGCAACTAACATTTCTTAGTTCTTGAAAATATATATCAATCATAGGAATATTGTAGTGGATCACATACGCTGATACTCATGTTTTGGTACCAATTTGGCAAGTAGTCTGCCTTCTTTCGATGTAAGGTTTCATGACACTGGATTCCACATTAGCTCATGTGGTCTTACTTCGGTTAAGGCCAGATTTATGATATGAAGTATTTTCCTTTCAACATGTCTTAATCTTGTTTAAGTTGAGTTTAGTCTTCCGTTGAGTTATGTAAGCCAGATGAAGGGTTTGCTTGAGAACCAGTAATGGTCTTCAAGTGCCGGTCCCGCCTAGGGTGTAATCTGGGGGCATGACAAGTATTGAGCATCGATGTGGTGATGCGAGTTCAGATTAACTCAAGTTTCGTGTAAACCATGTTGCCATCATGGGGCAGGAAGAAAAACGGGTCATACTTTTTAGGATGAACCACTTCATAGTTGACTCTTGGATATCCATAGGTATTTAGGTCATATACCCGTGGCACGGTTAGGATATCGGGACAGCATGGGCCGAGTAACATTGTATATCATGTAGCTCTTAAGTGCTGGTTGCCGTTAGAGGAGCTCCCACAGAAGTTTAGAAGTTAGTTATCGTATTTGTATATACATCAGTATAAATTGTATTTTCATATATATCTCAAAGTATGTTGTATCTTGGATATACACAAGAGTTGGACATTATATTTTTTAACATACTTTTCGTTAGCACTTGTTTTAAATGCTTTATATTGAAATGAGTTCGTGAGTATCAGGAGTTGGAATATCTAAGTCGAGTATATTGAGTTAATTTGTACTTCATTGAGTCAAGAGCTATCATATATTTGAAGTTGAGGATCTAATCTTGAGTAAATATCTAATCTTTGGAGTTGAGTATCTTATTCTTGGGTTTGAAGTTGAGTTGGAAAAGAGGTGGTAAGTATGTGTCATTTTATTCAAGTTCAAGCTTATGTTATACTTTAGAATTTCCTTTACATGCTCATACATTCCACGTACTGAGCCATTTCGACTTCATCTTTTGATGATGCAGACACATGTATACATGATAATCAACAGGAGCTTCATTGATACATCCAAGAGTTCGAGTTAGCTATGGTGAGTCTCCTTACTTCAGGAGGATTTCATTTACTTTTATGTTTAGTTAGAAGGTCATGGGTATTGTCTCGACTTCCATACTTATAAGTTAGAGGATTCATAGATAGTCAATTTAGTTAAAAAGTATGTACTATTAATTTATTTTATTAAATGTTTTAAAGACTAAAGTTATCTATTTTATGGCGAGTTGAATAATTTATTTTTATTGAATGTCTTCATTTGACTTAATGCGTGATGTTAGTTCATGAACTTTATTCAGTTTTAAGGTTTGTATGCTAAGGAGTCTTCCGCTTGTAGTCACCTAGTATGAGGATTCGCTTGCGCAACCGCAATGGTCTTCTATTGTCGGCAAGTCCAGGGTTGTAGGCTTGGGTCGTCGGACCAACATCCGTCACTGAACTACAACAGATTTTTGATTTTTTTCCTTGCTAAAATGGTTAACTTGTGCATCAATCAACGACGAGAGGACTTTCCATTGCTCGTTGTAGACCAACATAGCGATGGAATAAGGTATTTAGCTACGTTATTCATCTTTTGGGTTAAATATGTTTTTAGTAGTGGTGGTCGGGTACGGGTTTGTTATTGTCTTAGTCTATCGCTAAAGGTCAATACAATCAACAATTAGATCTCTCTAATTCCTGATTTTCCTACACCTTAATAATCCATTTTAAAAAAAAAAAATCTGGACTGCTTGGGTAATCCAAGTTACGACAAAGAGTTTCTTGGTCCCAATTTTTCTTGATTAAATTTTCCATAACCTGATTTGATGAATTAGGTCGTTTAACAAATAATCATTTGAACTCTACATAAAAATTGACCACCGATACATCACCTGAGTGTAAGATGAAACACCGAAAGCTATTATGACGCGATTTAAAACATGGGGGATATTTCTCATTTGTAGTCGATGAATGAATGTTGTGATAGTCACGTAAAGGAGCCAAATGAAAATATTTTTTTGATATGTGTTAAATGGAGATTTGTAATTGAGGTTTATTGGGATTGTATATTCATTTAATACTAGTATTTTATGTTTTTTTTTTCTTTTTCAAAAAAACAAAAAAAAAAAAAAAAAAAAAAAAAAAAAAAAAAAAAAAAAATTGTCAATGATGTTTGCTCGATTTTTTTAGTGTATATCTAGATGTGGGAAATGTAATTATGGAGGGAAAGCCGATATGCAATGGCACCACTGAGTGGCCGTAAATTGTGACAACAAGAAAGTAGACAGTTCAGGCAATCAATTGGTTTGTTCATCAACTTTAGTTGATCTTATTGGGGTATTTGAAATAAAATTTGTTGATCTTATTTGTTGAAGATGGAGCGCCAGAGCAACGTGTGATATCTCAAAGTTGTTCAAAACATTTAAGATTCTTCTGTGATGTGTGAAGATATTTTGGCTATTACTATGACGTTAATGAGGAAGAACAAGAATACGAATGTCATTCTACTTGTTAAAGTGGGGAAGAGCTAATTAAATCTAAGGGAGACGGATGAGATTCCAATATCGACCCGATGATATCATTTTTTGGTAAGTATGACATTTTGATACGTAATATTTTATGAGTTATATGTTAACTTGAAAGGATCCTGATTGCAAAGTTATTGAGTTATTACTATCTCATATCACTTATCGTGGTTTGTTAAAGTTTATTAAGATTATTTATTGAAACTGCAAGAAACTCAATGATCAAGGTTTAATGAGGTGAGACACAAATTTACTTATTCGAGTTGTCCGGTTTCTAATTTTAACATCAAGAAAGTTTTTGAGAATAACTTAAAGTAGATCATGGTGATTTTGGCGACACATTATGATGGTTACTCTTTAAGAGTTAGTCAGGAGACCCATGGCTTTGTGATATCCGTGATGTTGATGTATTTTTGGAAGGACAGTAAAGGGCAAAGAAAACATTTAAATTATTCCCTTTGGTGTTATTTCACTGTGTGAAATTGTATTACCTAGCAAGTAGCCACAATTTTAGTTCAGAGAGCTTTTTCGGCAATAAGATATGAAAAGTGAAATGCAACAAAATTGGATTGGTCGATTACATAATAAGTGGATGTATTTGTGCCTTATTTAGAAAAAAAATATTTCATATTGTTCTGATGGAATTTATTATAGGTTTCAATATATGAAAGACTCGCAGAATATAATTGTAATGAATATTTTGATCAATCAAGCTTTGTTTTGTTGTTATTTGTTCTCTTCTTTGCGTTTTGTTTATTGTTTACCCATTTATGTATCTATATAAAGCTGGATCTTTAGCTCGCTGATATGACATGCCTCAATGATTAGGAAAATTATTAATTTATTTTCTCAGATTTCCCCCCCTATTTTCATACCTAAATTGATTCTAATTTTACCATTTAATTTCCCACTAAAAAGTCTATTAATAATTCTAGTGTCTAATAATAGTTAAGTTTAAGAAAGAGAAAAAAGCAATGGATTCAATCCCATTTTAATTGTTAATCAGCCCCAACTTAAGGCTTTAATGATTGGAGAAATCATTTACCATTCTAAATTCAGATTAATGTTTTTTCAAACAGCAATTATTATTAAGTCCTTAAGATAATACTTCAGTTATTTCCAATAAATCTTTTCTTTTCTCTTATACAATTTTCTTGGGAATTTGATTGATTTGATAATCCTACTCAATAGTAATAGAAAAAAAAAAGTGTAACTTTATATTTTCTAATTTGACATGAATTCAGATGTTTTGAAAAGATCTTTCCCATGGAAGTATATTGTGAAGGTGGAAATACTAGTATTTAATTTCCATTATTCTTTCTTTCTCTTTATAAATTTCTTTTTGATTTGATGATTTGCTATACTATTCTAATAGTATGAAAGAGGTCTAACATAAATTTTCTAATTGGGTAGGGAAGTTCCACAAGTTTTTAAAAAGATCTTTCCATGAAAATCATTATTAATCTTTATGGAATATGTGAATGGTGAGAATAATGTTGAACTTTGGTTATATGGTAATAATGTTCTATTAATTACTAAAAAAAAAATTTTTTCTATATATATTTTTGTATCACATGGTTTTAGCCTTTTATTATGGAATTCACAATGCGCAAGACTCCATTTGAAGCAAGCTTTTCCTACTAAGGAGTTTTTTCATACTAAATTTGGACTAGAACATCCGATAACGAGTAACTATTCTTTTAGGTACACCTCATCTATTCGTGTTTGCTTATAAGTTCTTGCCTCTAAATAAGTGTAACTTTTTTATTTGTATGTGAAAATATGTAATTCATTGCATAGTATACTTTTCACTATTCAAACTACGTAATATTGTATATTGTAAAGGTAGTTAATTACTAAATTGCTAATATTATATGTCAAAATCATTTTAAAAAAAAATAGTAGTTTACTCACTCCATTACTTTGCAGCCGTTGATTAACCAAAATATTGACGGGACATCCTTCATGCTTCTATCATCTTCCTTTTTTTCTGTAAAAAAAAAAATTTTTTTTTTGTTTTATTATATGTTTAGTATGTTAACCATTTGACCTTTCTTTATAGTTATTGACTAAACGAGTAAATATATTTGAATATGATTCAGTTCCCCCCTTCAATATTTTCTCTTTCTATTTCGTCAAGTGCACATTTAGATAAGAAATATATGTCCTATTTAAATTTTAAAGGTAAAGATTATACTTAATAAATAAAATCATAATCATAATTAATTAGTTAAAGATTATATCAAATAAATAAAATCATAATAAAAAAATTAAGTAAATAAGGTTCGAAAAATAATTTTTAAATTCGATAAGAAAATATTCCTACCAATTAGAGACACATGTACATATCATCTTTTATATTTTAGATTTTTAAATATTTGAAATAGAGGGCGGCTACTATGTTAGAACAAAAAAGATTAATGGTGGCCCCTTTAAAATTCGCATGACGTTTCATTTAGACATCTCACGTGGGGGATATTCATTTTAGGACACCATGTAGATTTTGTATGTTGTCATGTATCTCGAGAATAACATTGTAAATGGAAATTAAATGGACGACATTTATCATAAACAATTGTTAGATAATTAAAATTTTGATAAAATATAAAAAACCAATGTTGTTTTTTTTGAACCCTTTTTTCAGTAACCACGTGATTTGGTCCAAATAAGTTTTTGTTTGAACAAATTAAATCATAAAATTCCCACATTGACCACCCACCCCTTGTTTCCTCTAAAATCCATAATCTAATGCAGAGAGACACTGCTCCACCACTCCCCCCTCCAAATACCTCTAAAAATCTGCACTACCCATTCCCCCACCCCATTGTCTTCTCCAAATACCCCTATCTCTTTTTGCTTAAACATCTCGGCATTTACATACTCTTTCTTTTTTATTGGTGTCATCTTCAAATATTTATTTTCTTTTTTAACCCTAATTAGCAGGTTTATAGTTCACCAAAAATTAAACTTACTCCTCTTTAAATATTAAATTCTTTCAAGAAAGAATCTCGTGAATAATTTAATATTTAATCTTGAAATAGGTCTATTTCTAAATTTCTAAAATAACTTCACCATGCTGGATATTTAAATTTGCGAAAAATGGTGGCTGAAAATGAAATAGAAGAAAAAAAAAAGAATTAAAAAAGTCAACTAAAAAGGTTTTTCACGTGCGCTCAACAAGTGTATTACACTCACTAAGCCATATAAGCAAGAAGTGTCAAAATGACACACCGAGACCCTACATGAGGTGTCTAAAATGAACATCGCCCACTTAAGATGTCTAGGTGAAACTTAATGACAACTTTAAGGGGTCACCGATTGATTAGGCCTTTAAAAAATAGATATTTTTTTTTTCTCTTTTCTTAATGCATGTATGTATGTGAATCATAAGACATTTTTCAAAGCATTGCTATTTATCAGGCTAATTGAACATATTAAATTCATGTTCAACAATTTTGATATTTGAATATCATAAAATTAAGATTAAAACAATGATATAATGATCTTCAAAACTTGTGGAATTTTGTCAATTTTGAAGAGTATATTTCTAATTTTATTTACTTAATTATGGTTTGGGATGTAATATAATCTTGACCTATAAATATTAAATAGAACATTGTTTTTCATCTTAAATGTATATTATTGATGAAATGGAGAAAAAAAAAATGAAGAAGAGCCGCATTGGGTTCAATATAATTTATTTTTCTCTCACATGATTTGCCATAAATATATCTCTATCTATTTATTTGTTTATTTTTATTGTATAGTCCTTAATTCAAGTATTCTCTCTCATGATTTGCCATAAATATATCTCTACTTATTCATTTGTTTATTTTTATTATATAGTCCTTTACACAAATAGAAAATCATGCACTCCATCAGTCACATATTAGTTGATCACTTTTTTTTTTACGGGCATATATTAAAAAATCATAAGTCCTTATTTATTTATTTTTATTATATAGGCGTTTATACAGAAAGAAAATCATGTATTCAGTTCTTTGTCTTCATGATAGTTGATTATGTCTTTTACTGTGCAAATATATAAAAAAATCTATTTTTATTTATTATTTATTTTTATGATTATAGGTCATTGATTCACATATATTAGAAATCATCAATAAGCTGATGTTCACCAATTTACCCCTTAAGAACATTTGGGAAACTTACAAAACATTTAAAAAAGGAATTTAATTTGAAGAGGGTTTAGGGGGAGAAAAAAAATCAATTATGCTTCTTGTTTGTTAAGGGATCAAAACTAATCTGTGACACTATTTGTAGTATACGGATCAACTAAATAGAAGACATGAGGAGTAAATTTTGAGGAAGGATTGTGGTAGTGAACTAATAAGATGCTATAAATCATAACTTTAATAATAGCAAATATGATGAAACTTTCATTGCCTGATGTTTTTCATATCAAAACTTTTATGTTTTCTCTTTTTTTATCACCACTTGTAGCATAGTGTGTTTTTCAATTTATTGACTAGATTAGAATCGTAACTCAACTCTTTTATTGCCATGATTATATTACAATATTTGTCATGTAATGGGAGCAAATATTTTCATATATATTATTTAATTTTTATTTTAACGCGCAAAGTATGGCGAAGTACACTAGTTTGGTAAAATTTTTGAACCCACCACTGCCTACAATACTATTACTAAACCTTGACTAAATTTCTTCTAATCGAATATGTTCTAGACAACTAGACTAACAATACAGTGCAAGCTTGTGAATAAGAAACCTCTCGATCAATATTCTGAGTTAACAATCATTTGAAACATATCCAAAATATTAACAAGCACCCATATGTGATTCAACACACCTTTTTTCACTACCCAAAAAAGACGTGATTTCACGCGTCTTATCCTACCAAAATAAGTCGGCCTAAAACTTAACTATTACAAAAAAATGTGGAAATTCTATATTAAACTCAAAAATACCCCCAACACCTTGTTGTCACGTATACAAGCTCTAAAGGATGACAATAAACAAAAGGAAAAAATAGTCTCACTATGACAGTGTTTAGAGTAAAACAAAAATCATAAATACGAGTACAGAAGACTACTAGAAAAACATGATTTTGCAACACAAGAATAATTATTGTCAAGAATCAAAAGAGGGTTTGCAAATTGAGTTTATGGCAACGGAAACTGGAGGTTGCATATAGGTTTTGCCGTATATATATAGTAACGGGTATTAGTGAACAATGACATTGTTGCCACAGAACATTATAAGCCAATAGTTATTCTTTATTATAAGATAACACTTTTCTGCAGTTGTTGTAACAGTTGTCAAACCGTTGCAAAAGAGTTTATGGCGACGGTGATAAACCGTTTTCACACACTGTCTACCGCAACAACTATTTTTTAGTTTAGGACGACACTTTTCTGCGGTTGTTGCAACAGTTTCAAACCGTTTGCAAAAAGGTTATAGCAACAATTGTCAACTGTTGCAACACACTCTTTATAGCAACCATATTTTGATCTAAGGACGATTACTTTATGCAGTTTCTGGCAACAGTTCAAATCGTTGCAAACGACTATTATAACGGTTCGTTATTAATATGCAAGTAATGTCACGAGCTAAACAAACTATGATACAATGATAGAACATATTAAACCAATATGTACATCAACTTGTAGCATTCATATATTATAGATAAAAATATATGATCTTTGTAAATCAAGAGTTAACATACATTGATGTTCACAAAAATTAAGCCTAAACATTAAAATAGTCCTAGAATGTTAAGTTAAGATTCATTCAAATTCACAAAATTAGTCCAAAAAGTAAAAATAGTGCTAGAATGGTCAAGAGTTGGCATTCATTTAAGTTCAAAAAATTAGTGCAAAGAGTACAATAGTGCTAGAAGGCTTGTTAGAATAAATTCTTTTTAAGTAGTTAAGGTCTTCGCTCTTCATCCCCGCTTTGATAATCATTTTGTTAACCTACAATTTCAAAGTTCCAATAGTAGGAAAGACGAAGTCAAAAATGAAAAGGTAAAAGAAGACACACAATTCCACTTTTTTTCCTATTTCTGTCAATGATGAAAAAAAATACTAGGACCAAGGCTCTCAAAACTAGAGGGTGGTAAGAAGATGTTGAACTGTTAATGAGGACGGAGTGAAACCTATCAGGAAACAACGCGAAAAATATAGCTATAAAAGTGTTGTACCCGGATGAGGACAGTTTAGCAGCCAGTTAAACAGATACAAGGACTTAGCACCGGTGAAGAAAGATGATCGGGAACAACTAGTCAGGGAACAAATCAGTAGCTAAACTACTTTACAACATAGCACCTTGCACAAGATAAATCAATACACTACCACAGTTTCAAAAACCTTCTCCTAACCAAAGGATAGAAAGACATTGAATTCCAATAAATCACAAATTAAATCATCGAATCAAAACCGGCCCACTAAACAATTCGATTTAGGGAAAAATATTTCTATACATTACCAAATATATTTCGTCATGAAATCTTGTGTGACGAAAAATAATTGTCAATCAGTCGTCTGTAATGTGTCTCTAAAAGTATACAAAGACGATTAGGTTTCGTCAGTTAAAAATATTATATTAACACTACAAAAAGAAAAATCGTACAATCTTTAATCATTTGTGACAAATGTATTTATGGAAAAAGTAAATGGTAGGTAGTTAAAGTATGCTTGTCACTTAAAAAGTTGATTACTACCGTTAAAAATTATATCGGCGGCTATTTTTTACTTCAATCAGTGACAAAAATCATTGTATCTAAAGTAATATAGATTTGTGATAAAAAAAATAATTTCGTCCACAATATTCGATATTTTATATACAAAAAAAATTATTTTAATTTTTAAATGTATAATGATAAATTAACATATAACATAATTTATATAATATAATGTATTGTATTTATCTCCCCCCCCCCCCCCCATCCGATCTAAATTTTTTCAACATTGACTAGTAGCTCCAAAACATATGTTGCCTTGGGGGAATCAAAATACGACCTTAAGAATGGAAATGAAGAGTGCTTACCATCAGAACAACTCTATATGTTGTTCATTTTTGTTTTATTTTATCTTTGTTCACTTTTTTAAATTTAAAACTTTTGTAGAAAACAACATAGTATATGATTTGTATTATGCTCATACACAAAATGCATGAAATTTTACCACCCACTATTCATTCACAGGAAGATTATATCTTGATGAAATGTGTATTTTTATATATGTTTAAATATATTCGGTACAATTTTCTTATTTATTTATTTATGTTAGTAATTTTAAAAATTATCAGTAAAATAATAAATGTATTTAAAATCTACTTTTAATTTTATTTAAAAAAAAAGGAATAATGAGGTCAAGTTGAACATCGATACCCAATAAACTACAATACTTGATCATAATATATTTGAAATACTCGTTATTCATTTTTTTTCTATGTGCTTTAATTCTTTAGTTATTCAATTTTCCACCTGATGGAAAAAACCAATAACAACCAATTAGAAATTCATGAAATATTTTACACTTTTGCAAAGTTCAAAGTTTGTAGTCGATGTTATCTCGGTTTAAGTTACTCTAATAAGTGGTGGAATTACTATTAAATATGTACATATTAATGACAAAAGCATATAGATAACTTAATCTATGTAGTTTACCAATAATAAATCAATATACATACTCAAAATTCGCACAAAGACTTGAGAAATTATTGTGTTATCTGATTATCAATAAAAGTGTGTCAAAAAAAAAATAAAAGTGTTTGAAACTAACAATATTAGTGAATCTATTGGTTAGAACCGTGGCCCACTCCACAATATTTATAACCCGGATTATATTTTCAAATGATGAATTTATTAATTGTGTAATT
Source organism: Solanum habrochaites (assembly GCA_027704765.1). Taxonomy (NCBI): domain Eukaryota; kingdom Viridiplantae; phylum Streptophyta; class Magnoliopsida; order Solanales; family Solanaceae; genus Solanum; species Solanum habrochaites. The sequence goes on from JAKWJA010002499.1 coordinate 13,461,350, forward strand.
AAAAGAAAACAAATGTTTTGAACTTTTTCGTTTTTACAAAATCGCCAATTCATTGGTTTTATATTTTCACGGCAGTTAACGAATGGGACTATGTTTACTTTCTGAAGCAAATGTATTTTTCTTTTGTAAGTTGTCATTTGTAATTATGAAAAATTGTAGCAAAAAAAAATTGTATTTAGATATGCATTTTTTCAAGCAAAATAGTTTAAATTATTCACTAAAGTTTTAAGTCGCGCTTATTAATACCTACATATTTTGTGACAATTTTTTGTTGTCACGAAATAATATATTGATTAGAGACAGAAAATATTTTTGTAAGTTAAATACTATTAAATTTTAGCTAATATATTAGATTACACAATCATAAACATGATATTGTTGATCAAAATTATAACATTTAAACAAATAGACCAAAGGGGCCCCAACAAAGGGGGCTCCATCAAGAGTAAATACAACAAGAACATAGACATTCAAAAACCAAAAAGTTTTTTTTGGAAATTGGAATCACAAAGGAAATGTTATTCCGTACTAAAAACCAACAACACCTAAAACTATGGAAACACAGTAACACTAATCTCGATAATATCAACTTTAATAAAATAAAAAGATCATTGCAGTGCACCAACAAGCATACAGAAGATTACAAGTGTAGTAGCCACAAAAAAGAGAGTAAAAACGATAAACAGAACAAGCTATAGATGAAGATGAACCAAACAAAAAACGGGCAAAAGCAAAAGTAGAAGAAAAAGGAAGAAGAATGAGGGGGATCTGAACTTGGATCGTTGCTACAGGTAGGATGAACGCTGGGACTGATGAATTTTTGTTTTTTGTGTTGAAGAAACATCAAGTAATGTTGCTCTAAAGCATTCGCATCATTGGTTAGACATGAACACTGAAGTTTCTGTTATGACATTTACAATTTTCTTATCGCATCGTGGTCTTTGTTGTCATATGTCTTTCTGTTCTCAATTTTTCCTCAATTATCATCATTCTCTCTTTCATATTTTTCAACGAGGTCATTGATGCATTTGACAAGGCTTCCAAAAATTTCCCACTTTCCCTTCAAAGGAGTTTTTGCTACCTTCTTCATATAATCTCAAAGTCCTGGATGTTCTGGTCCATTACAGAGAAAAATATCATAAAGTCTGATTTCCAATCATCTGTTTGTTGCATTACAATATTCTCACATCTCAGGTCTATTTAATGTAAGTTTTATTATTAAATGAAAAAAACAGAATTCAAGTACAAACATAAAGAGTAATATGAACAACAAATTCAAATCAAACAAAATAAAAACTAGATAGAAATCTCACAATTTTACTAGTTGTATCTTCATATGTATCCTTGTATGATCGATTGGAATTTCTTTTTCTTGTAAACACGAAAAATCCTTAGCTGATGGAGCATCACTAATTCACTCTCTTTTTCCTGTAGACATTAAAAGTGGATATCAAAATCTTCTTTAAAATGTGACAAGTTTTTATTCAATGCTACGCAAGAGCTCATACCAAATCATTGCAAATTAAAGCAAATCTTTTCTTGCCAACAATATGTGGATTCTTCAACTTTTTTTTTATCCTCACTATTGGTTTTTTACATTTTCTGCAAATAGAAGAGAAGTTCCACAATGATCCAGTGATTTTTAAAGAAGAGGAAAGTTTCTTTGCAGTGATTCTTAAAAAAAAAAAATAAGAGCTCAGTGGCTCCCAAAAAGAAGAGACAAAACATACACTACTAGTGATCAGTTACAGAAGAAAAGAGCTATTGATATAACTTAAAAATAATTTTAAAATGACGAGCAAAAATACCACTAAATCAGCTATACAATATTCTTTTATTAAAGAGAAGTAACTAAAGTCTTAGGAGTAAAAGTCACCGAAGGAAGAAAACATGTTATTACAAAGTTGTTAGCGGGTCCAACAAGGACATAACGGAAAAATGATTAGTAAACTCCAACTTTAATAATTGAACCACTACAAACTAGAAAACTTACCTTGAATTTTTCTGAGTACAAATATTTAAGAAGTTCCTTAAATCGAGAGTTGGAACATCAAACATGTTGTTTCATATGAATTGATCATTAGCGTAGCATCAAAGTGGTGTTGTGTTTTCTCAAATAAAACCTATGCTTCTCCACGTTTTTTTCTTGAGAAACCTGTTTTTAAGTTTCATCTAACAAAAATTTCTGGAATGGTACAATTTCTCTGAAATTTAAACATTTGAGTTAGTTGCAATAAATTTTAAATATATTTAACTTAACAGAGAATTGAAATACTTCAAACCTTGGTACAATCCACAAATTATCATTTGGGCATCAGCTTCAATTTCTATATCAAGAGGAAAAGGGTCACATTCCTAGCAGTGTACCGAGAAGCTGCCCAACCCTCTCTGACAATCATTTTACTAGGACAACTGGCTGACCAACTGTATTCAGTATAATAAGTTTATGCCATCATTCCATTTATTTAAAGCTAACATCTTGTTTGACCTCTTTGTCTTTTGATAGTGGAGGGACTCTACAATAATACCCAAAAAAGATAAACATTCCAAAGTGAGTATGTAATTTGATTTTATAATTAAAAAAAAAAAAAAAAAGAAAAAGTAAGATTATAATAAAAAATATTGATTTCTCCTTGTCTGGCACACGGTTCGTTTTCTTCAAGGAGCAGTAGAGTTCAGTTGAAGTTGTTCTTCTACTGGTATGCACTACGCTGGTAGTTCAATCAGCTGTATACGAACTCGTCTATAGATTGTGCAATGCTAGAAAGATTTTGTCTTCAATTACATAGTTTTAAGACGTTGACGATTTTCGGCTATTAGATCTTGTATTTTCAGATAGCAAACAATATTTTTATTCACCAAAGATATGACGCGTTCCAAACTGGTAACAATTGCTCTGCTTTATTATTCCGTATTCTTGAAGGAACACTCGTTTCAGACTACCAAGTAATGCCTAATGTAAAAAAAGATCTAAAGATTAAGGGAGTTAGACATCCAACAGAATCAGAATATAAGCCGAATCAGCGAAAAGAAGGATTACCAGTAGCAGTAAAATGAACACTGGTAAAAAAGGACGAAATGGTGAAGCAAAAAGAAGAATCAACCACTTCCTTACAACCTGATTCACATATGATTTCTGAAGCAAAATCAATCAGCTCATTTCAGCAAAAGAAGCACTAAAGTAATCTCTAATAATATTTAGAAAACCCAAAAAAGATAGAAGTACACAATAAGAATAAAATAGGCAAATCAACATATATTCAATTGACTTTCAAGCCAATAGTACATATAAGAAAATTCAATAGATATATATTACAAGAAGTTCAAAAATTCTTTTGTGAATCATCAGCCACCATCCAATCCCAATCGACATCATCAAAGTGCTCATCTTCTTCTGATGTGTCCATGTGATCTTCTTCCATGTATTCTGAATGTTGATCATGAGTTGGCATATCAATGAAATCACCAAGTACATCTTCTCTCGACTATCTAAGATAAACATCAACATCAAATATTTCATTCGATGTTCCAATGTCATTGTCTGGCTCTCCAAAAAATGTGTCTCCAAATATTCCGGACCAATTTGATCTTCTTTAAACCACATTAAACAACATTGACTTTAGCCCTTGAATATTAAACATCTTCTCATTGATGCTCCACATAGAAAAACTTGATGCATTGGAGATGCTAGTACAAATGGATTTCAGTACTGGCATTAAAATATGGATAGTATAACCCAAGTTAAATCCATTTTTCATCTACTTCATTACGAAACCAAATCACATTAAACAACACAAAACATTAAGCATCTGAATACATCAATCTTTATGATATCTGGAATAATTAACATAATAGACAAACCTCTCAATCAAAGGGGTTTTGTCTCTAGCCACTAGCAAAACTATTTTGTCGTTCCTGATAAAGTCACTCTATAGTTATGAGTCTACCTTGACTATTCGTTCAACGGTATGGAATTGATATATGTTATAATAAAATATGTTGTATACCTTTTTGTGCAGTATTTAGGTCCCTTTAGACAGTGGTAAAATGTTCAGGCACTTCAACAAATTTAATTTACTTTCTTCTTAAACAGTTGCAATTCCGGGACTATGATTATGTTCTATAATCCATGCAGTCTGATCTACTATTGATTATCAATTACAATCTTATGTCCTGCAAAACAAGCATATTTCAAATTAGCATGTTTCAAAGTTTTCTTATCATATAACAATATATTGAAGAGTTTATAATAAAAGTGACAGATCTCACATGCTAAAGGTCTCCATTTATTGATCTCCAGTATTAAACAATACATAATGATATATATTAAGACATAACTGGACTGCCATGTGAAAATTATTGCCTTTTTTTTCTCCCATTCCTATGGGATGGCCAAATTTAGGGAATATAGGTGACAAATTATCTCCCTTTGTTTCATTTCCCTGATCATCCTCTAATTGATATCGACTGAATTTTGTTTTCACCCCAGCATGTAGGTATATGGAACATAAATTTACGTGCTCTAGTGCCACGAATCTCTCTAGTATAGATGTTTCTAGATGAAATCGATTACGAACAAGACCCTTGACGAAACATAGGTTTCTTTCAGTGGAATACATCCAACAAAGATGCGTCAGACCCCCAAGTTTAACTTCATTTACTAAATGGATGGGCAGATGTATCATTATATCAAAAAAAGGATGGAGGAAAAATCTTTTTCAAGGTCACTTATAACTCATTGATTTCAGGCACTGAATTTTATCAGATTTGTTCGTCTTCATCACCTTGCCAAATATGAACTCTAAGAAGTTCCCAAACCGAATCAAACGGCTTATAGAAATTTTATAGGACACATTTTCTAACATACTTGGAGAAAGTAATCCATTATGAAATGAGCATCATGGCTCGTGTAAACCTGTTACTCATTTCATTCCACTGCGACACATCTTGATATATTTGTGAAACACAAACTTTTGGTAATTGGCATTTTTAAGAACGGTTCAAAAACAACTTCTTCTCTTTTGCGTTTCATGGAGAAACAAACTTTAGCCATATGAAATTTTCCATTATTATCCTTTATCGTTGAATCTCCTTTCGTATTACCATTTCTTGCAATTCATATTGAGAATTAACATGGTCTTTTGACTTTCTAGTTACATCCAACAAAGTCCAGAGCAAATTGTCACAAATATTTTTTTTTCTATGTTGCATCGTATCAAGATTGTGCCTCATTTTGTTATGTTCCCAGTCTGGCAATTCAAAAAAAATTGATCTTTTTTTCATGGACCCTCACTGTCACGACGCTTCCTCTTAAGGTCCTTTCCGAAAACATTATTGAATCCACACAACTCTTCTAATACTTTTGTTCCTGATAAGGAAGTAGGTTAAGATCTGTGATCTGCTTTACCATCAAATGACTTCTTATCTCTTCGAAATCGATGATCAGGAGATAAGAATGCTCAATGACCCATGTAACACATCTTACGACTATGCTTCAGATATTGAGAGCATGTCCCATGATTACAAGTTTGGCATTTGTTCTCCAACCAAAAGGCGTTGTATAGGCTGGAAAATCACTGATTGTCCACAATAATGTTGCATGCAATTGAAAGGTTTGGTTAGAATCAGCATCATATGTTTCCATCCCAGTTCCCCACAATTCTTTCAGTTCTGCAATTAGTGGTTAAAGGTAGACATCAATATCCTTTCCTGGAGACGGTGGACCTGGAATGATCATGGATAATATCATATACTCCGGTTTCATGCAAATCCATGGTGATAAATTATAATTCATTAGATTAACAGGCCATATGCTATGGGAAATACTCATGGTTCGAAACGGGTTGAAACCATCACTTGAAAGACTCAATCTAACATTACGAGGATCTCTATCAAAATCTTCGTGCAAGGAATCAAATTTCTTCCAAGCTTCCCTCTCACCCGCATGCCTTATATTTCCATCTTTCTGTCGTTCAGTATCATGCCATTTCATATTTGTACTTGTTTCAGGACACATGAATATTCTTTGAAGCTAGGTTTTAAGGGAAGGTACCTTAAAACCTTTGCATGAATTTTGGTGCTTTCATTAGTAAGGGATCATCAACAGCTTCCATCTAAACGAGCATTTGATACGGTTCAAACGTATTCTTAAATAGAAGTAAAGCGGTCGTTCGAGTCAGTAAATAACAAACTAGGAGGGTGGGATCGTTCCCACGAGGAAAATAGTTTAGCTTAACTCAATCTATTATCTATTGTTCAGTCAATTATTTCCTTAAGAGCAAAAAACAATTAAAAGGGGGGGAGGGTGTTCGATTTCTAAGTAAATTGAAAATGAACTAGCAAAATAAAGGAGGACAACTAACCGCTTCGAATGTTGGAGTTTAGTTTAAATCAATTAATCAACAGTACTAGGGTTTAAGTGTTCCAAAGGGTCATAACTCGATAAGTCTAACTATTAAAAATTATTTCCTAGTATCTGCCATGCAAAGGATAAGTTATGTATATTTCTAAATCCTGGTCCGGGGCATCTAGAAAATGTTTACTACGCACCTTGGTCCGGCTACGTGTGTTGCTATCTGACCCTTTTTGACCCATTCTTAAGCATCGTATTCGAGATTTGGACTAAGTTATACCTAGACCAAATCAATACTAGCCATTAGATAGTATACACTTAAATCTTGTTGATAATCTTTTCCTATTATCTACCTCCTTGGCCGGGCCCCCCAAGTTAGCATGAGGCGGAGTAGTTCTAAGTTTTTTTTACATCCGTTTAAAAAAGGACTCTAAATCAAAAGAATATCCATTACATGCAAGGACACTATCTGGATTGTTATTTAGTTAGGTTTTTACATATTATTAGACATGGTTCCCACACCCTATTATGGGAGTTTAGTTATCCATAGTCATAATGACAATATTCAAATATGTGATATAGAATTCATGTACCTTACTTCAATGAGAAAGAGTAAAATCCGAAAGTTTAACTTGAGAATCAGCAAAGTCAACCAACATCAATGATATAAAAAAGTATCAAGATAATCAAAATCTCTCAAAAGAGTCTACAAAATGATCAAGAGTCCTCACCAAAATATTTCATAGGTTTTAAATTGATCCCGAGTTCAAACCCCAAAACGAGGTTTTTTTGGAAATGTTAGAGAAATAAAAACCTAATAAACAAGGACTCTATTTGCTGGAAATAGGTCAAAACGCTTTGGCTGGTCGACGGACCTCGCGAAGAGACGTCTGTGGCATAACAGGCCGTCGTGGACTCCGTCGTCCCATACTTGAAAATTTCTCTATGCTCTCTTCATTACCTCGCGGGCAGGTATGACCGAGCGTTAGAAACACAACGGTCCGTCGAGGGTTCTTCTTTCCAAACACACTGAACTCTGGGAATAGGGTAGTGGTGGGGCTACCTATACTGATCTTAAAGTGAACCTACAGGTCGGACCGTAATGGCTAAGACGGTCCGTCACGGCTTTCGTACCCCAACTTGGTCAGACGTCCCATCATCCTCAGAGATGCATAGATACCACCTACGGACCGTAACACGGATGATGGACCGTCACTAGCTCTGTAGTGGTCGTTGTTTTCTTCATTCCGCAAAAACTCGCATTATCTTTTGGACAAGATTTCTGGCAACAATAATTAAGGAGAAACTTGTATTAAAAAATAGCACAAAAAGGCTTTTGGAAAACTAAACTAAGGAAAAAGTATTAATAATATCGTGAAACCACGGTTATACCAACACCCTCAACTTAAATTCGTTGTTTTTCCTCAAGCGACGCAATGGACTCAATACACAATCTTTGTACATAGTATCCATTTTTATCTTTGCAATATTTGGATATCACATCCCGATTTGGCTATCAATCCCGATTAATCTCATCCATAGGTATGCATGCTGTCACTATTAGGGGCGGAATATGTAGAATTAGCCATGACACAGACTCAGCCATGCACTAACACCTATCCTCTCAAATTCTCACCTAGTGGCTAATATTTCCGGATTGACAAACTAGGTCCTCACTTCAAAACAAAATTTCCTCATTTTTCACACAATGATTTACAGTGTGAGTATAAGATTATTTTCAGACTCAACTCGTCAGAACAAATCACATCATTCATTAAACCTTTATTGCCATAAGGCTTGCCCTTATTCAAGTGTGTAAGTTCGATATACAACCCTTAGGAGCACGATAGGACTTTCTTAGCTTGTAACATAGGACAGGGTAAGGTAGGTATATTTAGGTATAATTTAGTGATTTTTTGCCCTCCGTGACATATCGGCCTAAAAATACCATTTTTATCATTTTATTCTGCCCAGTTTCTCCATTCTTTCACCTGAATATTTCTCTTTCTTTCTTCATTGTGCAGGTGAATTCTTCTTTTCTTGCTTGTATTTCTGTATATTGTTCTTTTTCGTTATTTTCCTTCAAACTTAATTTTGAGTCAGTTACTTTTGTCTTCTCTCTCTCATTTGTTCTTTCAACCCACATGTCCAGAGCATTCATCCTAATAAGCCACCCTAATCAGGCTTGCCATGAGTCAAAGTACACAATACCAAAAGTGGCGGTCAGGGCCATAAAAAAGTTGTTTTTTACTGATTAGTCACCCTCAATTAGCTTTTGGCATAGATGAGTGCCCATGTCCAAGGAGTGACCAGGGAAACACCTTATTCCCAGAAAAGATCATGTTGGGGTGAGAAAAAGAAAGTCTAATTTAAGCTCAAATCATTTGGATCAAAGAAAGGATAAATTCATTTGGTTTTATTTAACTTAGGCTAAAAATGGGCTAGATTGATAATGACCTATGATCCTTTCCTAATGTTTACAGCTTACTTTTCGCAGGAATAACCACGCAAGTTCTAGCTCAGACAAATAGTAGACTATTCCAAATCTTCAGCACACTAACTTGACATTTCATCACTCTACCAGATTCTCAGGTACATAGTTCAAATTTAGGGAATTGTCCATGCAGTGAGTGGTTTGTACCGCTATGTCATGCTTTAGAGCCAAACATTTATCAATTACTAGGCCTAGTCATGCCATCATTTTAACTTTTATCGATATCATTTTACCCATCATGCTCCAGACATTAAAAACTATATAAACCAAGATATAGACATGCCGGTTCAACCAGAAAAAAAATCAGTCTTTGGGGCAAAAGAACAACAGGCAAGAAAAACCCCAAAGGATGTGAATTGGGCTACTCAGACTTCACCCTTGCACTCACTTTTTCCATTTACCCTACCCCACAAAAAGACATGAAATTGTCCCCAATTGCAATAAAAAAATTTAATACAATCGGGGCGTTTTAGGTGAAGCAAACCTGTGGCGCAAAGCGCCGACGATCAGCAAGCTGGTGGGTCCGGTTCTCCGAAACCCACACCTCTGTAATCTGGGACACTCTCAGTTGTGTCCTAAGCAACAACAACACTATTCACGTGCGCCTCCCTTCCATCTCCACAGTTCTGGAGCTAGACGCCCCACAGCTAACTCTCGAAACTCTCTCTGGCGCGCCTCCTCTCAGCAAGCGGGCTCTTCTCGCAGCCTCCACCACGATGCTCCTTTTCTGTGCTAGCAGTTGCCTCATCCTCTCTCGACCCTTACGCCCTCTTGGCATGATATCGAGGGCGAAGGTGGTGGAATCTCTAAAGGGCGATAGGCCGCCGCCAGAACTGTGTCTTCAGAGGCTCTACAGAAGGGGCCTCAGACTCAGGCACCCCTAGCTTTAAGATCATGTCTATATTCTGCTCGAAGACTATAGACCTAGCCTGAAGGGTCGAAAAATCCAACCGGCATGGGCTGGACGGGCTAGCCACCCCAACTCAAATAGTTTCCCAAGCGCTGATGAACATTAGCAGAATCTTACGCCTCTGTATGTGAACCATTATCCGATCCAAGCGCTCTTTGTCTAAGAATAGAAATTTGATCCAAGGCCTGGACTGTGATGCAGAAGTGTGGCCATCTTTGCCTCCAATGGTGGGACCCCTAGCAAGCTGGGACAAGAGCGGGTAAAGAGGCTTGTGCGAAAGGAATCTCGGGGGCAGTGCTATACCCGGGATAGACTCGACGGGGGTAGGGGTAGAGGTAGTGTCAGTGGAAGCCGACGCAGTTAGCCGTGCGGAGCTTGGGGGCTACACGTTATCAGCCAGGATCGTCAGCAGTAGGGGAAGCTCTGGACAGTGGGCCCTCTGCGATGGAGGCACAAAACTCATTGGCCTCATTCTGATGCGGCCGACATCAACGGTTTGCCAAGCGGGGTCTTTGAGGTGATCAAACGTTCCATATAGGCACACGGTAGACTGATAGAGAAAATATCAGGCACGGGAAAGGGTAAGTAGTTGTGAATTTTAAAATCCCTCTCGTGCAGACCGCCTGTAGAAGCCACGCAAAACCACCCGAACCCGGCTATTATCGCCGCCATCAGTACTGCTAGATCCCAGTGACGATATTATCAGCGGCTGTGGGGGAACGGCAGTGGCGGACAATCAACCATAAAAACATTGCCGAGATCGTCAGGTTGGCCTTCTTGATGGCCCCCTTTGGCTCAGTCTTCAGTCGGCACCCTCTTTATCGACGGACAAGTGCAAGGCCATCCACCTCTTGGTGGTCTCTCTCAGCGATGGCTCACGCAGAAATTGGCCATCTTTGACAATCTGCCAGCGGTAGTCAAACTCGAGAGTGAAAGGGGTCTGATTAGCATCAACACCCTCGCCGTATAGAAACCGGTGGATGGCAGACAGGGAGATATCGACCTGAACGCCCCGTACTCGAGGCTGCTCCAGTGGGGCCTATTTGGCGAGGGCAGCCCACCTATCAATCTGTGATTGGATAGTCGCTACATAAGATGCGTAGAACTCTCAGACCAGCTCTTCACTATAACGTCCCAACGGACGTGCTGTCCACTCCAGTCGATGTCCGGTGAAGAGATTGTGGATCTCAGGCATCATCGGGAGACTCCCTGTAAGGACCCGCCGCTCCAATGTGAATGTACGAGTCATAACTCCTTTGTCATTCAGGATTTTTGCATTGGAGTAGACTTGAAACTGCCCGTCGACACACCACCGGTTGGGCTGATCGGTAACCGGGGTGAGAGCACGAGCTGGTGAAGCGGGTGTAGATTCTGAACTGTCAGCCTCAGCAGACGGAGCGATAGACTTCGATTGCCCGCGTGCATAGACTTGATCTTGTTTTGGTGCCATAGTAGATAGTACCTGTAAAGGATCAATATTAGTACTAGAAGGAGCAAACCAGACAAGCAAAACCACAAAAAAAATTAAAATAAAATGACATTGCTATAGTAACAGTGAAACACAACGGACCAGGTGATGATCCATCGTGAGTACGACGGACCTTCATGGGGTCCGTCATGTCTTGCTTAGACTATATTTATATGGAGAACCCTGAAGGAGAGTCTCTGACAAGTATGACGGTATGTGCAGGACGGACTGTCACAGGTAAGACGATCCGTCGTGGGTGTCCGTCAGAGGACACTTAAAAAAATGTGGAGACCCTTAGGAGATGGTCTATGACCATTGAAACGGTCATGCAGGACGGACCGTTAAGGTACGACGGTCTGTCGTACCTTAACGGTCCGTCAGAGGACACTCAAAAGAAATATGTAGACCCTAGGAGAGGGGTCTTTGACCGTCGTGACGGTCATGCAGGACGGATCATTGAAGGTATGACGATCCGTCGTAGTTGTCCGTTTGAGGATACTTAGAAAAATAGAGAGAGAACCTAAGAAAAAAGGTCTCTGACAACCAGAACGGACGTGCAGGACGGACCGTCGTAGGTATGACGGTCTGTCGCATGTGGCCGTTGAAGGAAACTTAGAAAAATATGAGAGATCCTTAGGAATAGGGTCTCTGACAACCAGAACGGTTGTGCAGGACGGACCGTCATAGAGATGACGGTCCGTCGCATGTGTCCCTTCGAGGACACTTTGAGAAAATTGTACAGTGGGGTGTTAGGGCTGTTGGAACGGACCCAATGACAGTTCGTCGTTGGTATGATGGTCCGTCATCGGTGTCTTGTTCTGCCACTAAGTGACAGAACTGGGGATGCTCCATGCATCCCCTATGACCCAAATCGAATTGGTAGTGTTTTAACCTACATTTGTCTAACCCAAATACCTAGTAAACTAGCAATGCTAAGACACTTATTTCCAAGGTTTTAACATGGCAATTTTGGAGGATTTTTAACCTAGGTCAGACAAAATTTGATAAAGAATGAACAAGAACTAGGCTAATACTAATTGATAAAACAAAATGGCAATATGAATCGAGTACAAATCACAGCCACATACTGAGAATTTGAGGGAAAAAAAAAACGCGGGAAAAAGGTACTTGGTGATCAACGAATAAACCCACAGCAGAAGGGCTTCCCGAGGGATAGTAGATGAGGACTTTTAGACTTGGAAAAATTTGGGGAAAATGATGAAGAGGGAGATGATTTGGGAGTTGAAAAGGGAGGAAAATAGAGGTGGAAAGAGTGAGGAAATGGGTTGAAATGAAGGGGTGGGGGGGTTTTAAATGTGATGTTTTTTAAATCCCCAAGTGGGGGTCGGGTCGGGTATGCCCTCATTAATGACAACGACGATCCTCGACGACGGTCATTTCATATGTGACGATCCGTCGTAGGTTGCCGTCGGCGGGTCCGATAGTTTTTACAAATATAACGAAAGAACGTACTGACAGACGGATGCTGCGCTGATCCGTCACAGCTGAAACGGCTGTGCTGTATCCGCTAGTGGAATACTGGGAGTAACTTTCTGCAGAATTTCCGGGTGATGTGCCTTGCAAATTAAAAACCCATTAGTGAAAATGCTACCATAAGTAGAAATAAAAACATAAGTATTGGGTTGCCTTCCCAAATAAGAGCCTGAATTTACGTGCGGCACGACTGCGGGACACTTTGATTCTCAGACTTCATCAAGATGGTATGCATCGATAACGTTCATCGCAGATTCAGCATGCCCGAGATAGACATTATTATGCGTTGCCATTCACCTAAACCGCACCAATCCTTAGTTCCAACTCAATGCTCCATGAGGGAATAGGTGGGTGGTAACCAAGTAGGACCACAGTCCAATTTGGACTTGGCTTGCCGGAGGAAACCAAATGCAATCGCTAGAATTGAATAAAAGCACCAAATCCCCGACCATAAACTCTCGTTTTCAATTTTTTGTCATGGACTTCTTCATCTTTCTTTGTTATAGGGCTGAGCTTTCATAGCTTTCAGGCGAAATTCCTCGGGTTCATTCAACCCTTTTCATAGCCACATGGCTTTATGCTCTAACTCAACCGTAAAGATGAACAAGCTTTCCAATATACAAGTTGGTATGGAGACCATGACTTGGAGTCTTATACGCTTGTCCGGTAGGCCCAAAGGGCATAATCAAAGCTCCTGACAATAGTGCTACTAGCGATTCACTGGTTTGTTTTGCACAATATCTCGTTGATCTCCCGATGACACTTAACGTTGCACTAGTTGAGGGTGGTAAGGAGTGCCACATTATGGCGGAACCCCATATTTCTCCCAAATAAACCCCTTTGAACAATCTGTTGCAGAAGTGGGCGCACCCACCACTATAATTGCCTCTGGGGTGAAAAACGAGCAGAATATTTTTTTTTTTACGAATGCCGTGACATCTTCCTTTTATTGTTGCGCGAGAGGATAGGCTTCGACCCATTTAGATACATAATCAACCGCTACTAGAATGTACTTCATTCCATGAGAGAAATCACAAAAAGGCCCATTAAATTAAAGTCAATACCCCAAACATTTCAAATAACTCAATCACCAAGAAATAGGGTTTAGAGGGAGATCGCTTCTTGAAATCCCACTCACATGCTTTAGCAAACTCATGAGCAATCTTGAGAAGAGTTGGCCAATAGTAACCATATCTGATAAATATATTATGAGGGATTCTGATACCGGTGATGTCCACCAACGTCCCGGGGGAGAAGGACAGGGTCCAAATCCCACTCTTGTCGTTGTGTGTTTTCACAGGGCGCACAGGCGGGACAGAACGCTCGAAGAAGCCGGTCGCACAAAGTCCGGGAGGAGAAGGAGGGGGCGGGCCCACAAATAGATACGGCGGCTACAGCGGACAGGAATCGGGGGGGGCGGGAGAAATGGAACAAGGGGAGGGGAAGAACGAACAAACATATCAAACATAAAAGAGACACAAGCAAAAAACAAGCAAGTAGTGAGAAACAAACAACAAATATAACAGACAACAAAAAAACCCAGAAAAAAAAATAAAATGGAAAACTGGATAAACAAACCAACAACAAACATCGAGCGACCAAAAAAAAGTAAAATAGAAAATCAACAAAACAACAAACAAACCAAGAACAATAGGAGCGTGGGGCAAACTTTTTACCCCTGCGGGTATTGTCTAGTTTCTCTGTCCGTCTTATGTATCCCTTCGCGTGGCTTTGCACTGTATCGTTTTTTGTTTCGTCACAGCCAGATTAGTTAGCAACATCTTGCAAACCATGGAATCATGATCTGGTGAAGAAGCCAATACATGCTCATCGGGGAAAGTATCATCAATGTCAGTCCTTATCCCCCAACTCCTATAGATTCATCTCTAGACGGGACCAAATGACAGCAACTTGATTGTCAGTTCCTTTTCTATCTGCACTTCAAGTCAATTCATTGTTAGCATAATACCCAATGAATCAACCTAGGTTTTCGCATCTTCTTTGTCATCAAACTATCTCAATGTGCGTGGTCAGTGTGCACCTATTAACTCTAGTGCCTAGCAAATAGGAGCGAATTTCTCAAAAACAAAGACTACTGCAAGGAGTTTTTGCTCAGTTCACTGTCTTGTAGTTCTTGCAGGAGCTTCATTTCGGGCTTTACTAGCATAGTAACTGGCGGTGAAGGATTTTGATTCTATTGTCCAAATACTAACAAAAGAGCACCCACTAGAATCGCACACACTCACACTAACGGGACTGGTTCAAATGGAAAATAATGATAGGTGAGACACAATTTTTTTTTAGCTCACGAATGCTTAAGACAGGATTCATAAAACATAAAATTTACAAATCTTCTCAAGCAGTTTTGAACAAAGGAGTGTTCAATTTTTGAAAAGTCTTTGATGAATTCTTCCCGGTAAAACTACATGCCACGAAAGCTTCTCACACCTTTCAAGTTATCGTGCGGGGAAGTCTCTCTTTTCACTCGACTTCCCTTCGATCAACCTCTATGCCTTTTATGAAAGGCAGACCAACACCATTACCTTCGTTTCACATGGATGAAATGACATTTTTCCAATCAGTAATAAATTGCAGTCTGTACATCTTTAAGGACCTGCGATAAATATTCAAACAACGCTCGAATGAATCACCAACACAGGAAAAAATCATCCATTAAAACTTCTAAAGTATTGCCACACATGTCGAAAAATAATCTACATCACATATCTGAACTGTAGGCGGGGGAAAGCATTATTACACAACAAAAACTTTCATTCTTTTGCAACGCAAAATGGTCCCATTAAGGCACTAAAAGCTGTTTTTCTCTTGATAATTCTGGGGCCAAGAGAAATCTGATGATACCCCAATATCCATCAAGAAAACAATTGACACCCTTTTCGGCATGTCTATCAAAAGTCTGATTCCATGAAGGGCAAGGAACGTGGTCTTTTTCAGTCATTGAATTAGTTTGCGGTAATCCATACAACGCCTCACATCCGTAACGGTCTCATAGGAACAAGTTATTTTTTTAGTTGGGGGACCATAGTATTCACCCCTTTCTCGCGTACACATGAACAGGGCTACCCAATTACTATCGACGAGTCGGTAGATTACTCCGGAGCAACCCACGAAGATTTTCTTCTTAACACCTTTGCATAGGAGGGAATTTAGCGTTCTGGTGCTCATAGGTGGCATATGTAGTTAGGCATGAGTTGGATTGATGAGAGCATAAATACCAAGAGGATCCCATAATGTCCGCAATAGTCCACCCATAACTCTTTTGAACCTTTATTATCACTTTCACCAAAACTCTCACTGTTGTTCATTCAGGTCTGATGCAGGATTACCGACAAAGTGTCACAATTTCTAAAATTCATTACCTGAGATGACGGGGAGATCTTTGAGTTCTAACTGTGGAGCCTTCGCGATAGATGGTTTAGCGCGGTTGGGACTCGCGATTCTTCATACTCTTAACTAGAGATTCTTCATATCTAATTATATTTCTTCGGTTAAAACCTGAACATCACATCGATCAAGAGCCGGACTATGAATCATACTCTTCAGGCCAAATCCGCTATCAAATTCATTATCAACTCCCATAAGGCTTATCACATAGCGTTTTTCTATTTGTCGTCTCAAATGTCTCACCAATTGTTATAGGATATGAAGATACCGATTGAAGACTCACCACTCTGCCTTATAGACTACAGAGTTAAAGGTCACTTACTCATTTATTCAACAGAAATTTATCTTTGACACTTTCCCATATCAACTAAGGCTCTACCTGTTGTGCAAGGAATGGCACTCCCCAAGTAATATGGAACTTCAAAAATCGACTGGTTAAAATCAAAGAAATACAAAATCCGCCGGAAATCTGGAATGACTCCACTTTTACTAGCCATGCATATAGTATCCCTATAGCGCCTTTCATGTCTCGATCAGCCATGACAATAGCCGCAATTCGCAGTGGGCTTTGGGTCACCCAAACCAACTTCTTGTAAATGACGGGGCTATGACGATTAGCTTGCCCTTAAATCACATAATGCTTCGCAAATGTAAGAGCCCGATTGAACACAGGGGAAGTGAACGCACCCGGAGCTTCTTTCTTTGTACTAGAGATATTGTGCAATAGCACGACAGTGCGGCATTCTATATCATTCCTCAAAGTGAACCGCAGCTTTTCTGTTATTGTTACCATATTCTTTCATTAAATTGGAGTAACGGGATTGTTTAAGCCTTCACAAAAGGGAATTGATAGAAAAATTGTTTAAATTGTTATTTAAAATGCGACTATTACCATCCTCGGTTCTTTTTCAATAATCTTTGAGAAAGGGTGGTGGTGGCCTGGCATGGGAGTTACTGTTGTTAGCAACTTCAGCATTTTTGAAGTATGATACTCACTCACCATGTAATACTAAACATTATCATGTCTTTGGTACTTTTTTTTCATAGTTGGAATTGGTGGTTTCAATGGTTGCTTGCCACCGCGAGTAGTGGTGCCATACAATATCCTCATTTTCAGATTTTGGACAGTGTTGTGTCCTGCTACGAGGAGATGCCTGGGTTTGCCGTGGTGTATGTTCCAGTTAGGAATAATTGGGCCAATTGTAACGTAAGTTGCTTTAATCGAATATATTGCAGGGATCGACTTTTTGCCCATACCCGCTGTAATAATCTCAATCTTTATTGTGCGCATCACTAGCATAGAAACCTCCCTCATCATTTTAGGCAACATATCCTCAACTCGGCGCCATACTACCATTCGCCAACCTAGGAGATAACTTCACGATTTTGAGGAGGACCTAGGGAACATTCTGTCATTTCTATTACCATAGTACCCCTGTTGATGAAGTGTTGTCGCGGTTGTAGTTTACCATCTCGGAAATAATGGACCTCACGCGGTGTAGTTTACCATCGTTCCGGACCTATTGGTTCCCTTACTTGGCGCCAATTATCCGGATTAGAGCTTGGGCCACATGGTCCGGAAACCCCCCCATCTGTTCATGTACGATAGGAATCTCTCTCAATAAAACAACTCCATTGTTCTTTGAGGTGGTTCTCGACAAGTAGTGATGAATTTATCCTTTCTGCCCCCAAGGACAGTTTTAGTACCAACCCAAGCTCAGTCTCATCTAGCCATTTGCTTCACAAAGCTCATCTTGGCGTGGTGGGTTGTGAATGGACTGTATGCGAAGTCATTTTCCCGGTTAAGCCCTTCTAGTACTCCAAAGCAGATTATTCCGGGAGATTTGCTCTATTGTTAGCACATCTCACAATAAGGACAATCCCCATGAAGAACCACCTGCTATAGTGTCAAACCACCGCTTTATTAGTATCATAGTGTCCACGATAGGAAGTATAATTCCTTTCAGTGAATCATCATCTATACGGTTATTGGGACGCCTTCTCAGAAAGATGGTAAATCTATACCCAGAACTACTAAAGGGACTCTCCTGGTAGTGCACAAAGTAGTTCATCTATTCTTGGGTTTTTTAGTTTACTTGGAGACCGGATAGTAGATGCTAAGAAAATCCATTAGTTGGTTCCAATGTGAAAATTGAGGTTGTAAGGGAGCTAAGAACCATATAAACAGCCTCTCCGTTAGTGAGAGAGGAAAACGCTCTAAAGCCCTATTAATCAAAGTCCAAGTCGGCCTCACTATACAACTTTTAAACACGGCCCTTACCTTAGCTTTATGGGCATGTGATCCTCAGAAGGTTAGCCATGAAAACAAACCTTCGCAGGAGGTGAGATTTGCATCAGGAATAGTTACCACGAAGGTGTGGGCATTGGTGGGGAGAGGAGGCAAGGACAAGTGGCCCTCAGAGTCTGCTATGTTTTCATAGCCTCTGTCGTCTGGTTGGGGTGGGAGGGGATTTTGTCCCCTTTATTGGTGTTCACCCGGAGAGCACGGCACTGGTAAAAAAATCAAGACTGACCAGAAATCAACCGGGAGCTGGGATGTTCTAGTTTGGATCATCATCATTATTCCCAAGTTTCTATTCATGTTGCCTAGTGTACGCTCTATATCGTGATTTAGGGAAAGAAGGGTTCTCTTCATCTCGGTATTGGCCTCCAAGAAGCTGGTTCTGCAAGAACAAAAACAACTAAAACAAAGTTAAAAATCACAGAAATATCAAACTAAAACTATGTAATAAGTTAAGTTAACCTAAAAGCTACTTTGCCCTGGCAGCGGGCCAAACTTTACGCTCAAACTTACTCTCTAAATAAGAAGTTGTGTAAAGCGGTCGGTCAAGTACTACCCCAACTAGTGAGGATTGGGATCGTTTCCCCGAGGAACAATGTTTAGACTAACTTCAATCTTTACTACATTGTTCAGTCAATACTTCCTTGGAAAGCAACAACAATAAAAGAGGGTGGTTTACTAGTTCTATAGTTAAATGAAAAAACTAGCAAAATAAAAGGAGACAAACTAACAATTTTGGAATGTTGGAGGTTAATCAATTAATCAAGTAACTAGGGGTTACGTGTTCCACAGGTTCATAACTCGAGAAGTCTAACTATAACAATTCTTTCTATATCTTGCATGCAAAGTGATAAGTTATGTAGTTCTAAAATCCTTTGGTGGACATCAAGAAAATGTCACTCCGCACATTGGGTTCCGGCGTATGTCTGTTGCTATCCTAACCCTTCTCTTTAACCTCAGATTAAGCAATCGGATTTGATATTGACTAAGTTATTACCTCGTACCAATCAATTACTTAGCCTTCTAGATAGTATACACTAAATCTATGTTTGATAATTCTTTTCCTATTATCTACCTCCTTGGTTCGGACACGTAGCATTAAGGTGAAGTTCTAACGTTGGCTCCTTTAAAACAGACTTCTAAACGAAAGAATTATCTAATACATCAGACACTACTTCTCTAGAATGTTGTTATTTAGTAGGTTTTACCTCATATTCGCCATGGTTCCCACATTCCTAGTTATGAGTTTAGTTACCCCATAGGAATAATATAATATTCAAACTATGTGATCTAAGAATTCATGGACTTATTAACTGAGAAAGAGTAAAATGCCAAAGTCACTTTCGATTTAATCAGGCAAAAGTTAACCAACAAGCAATGATAAAAGTTCAATATCACAATAACTCTCAAGAGTCTACCCCAAATATCAAGAGTCTCACAATTTCAAAGGTCTAATTCTGAAGCAAGAGTCTAACTCAAAAACGCGGTTTTTAAACTATTTAAGGAAAATAAAAAAACCTAATTAAACAAGGACTCTATTACTGGAAATATGCCAAAACGCGGCGGGGTCGACGGATCCTCGCGACGGGACGTCGTGGTCATGGATCGGCCGGTGGACTCCGTCGTCCCTACTTGCAAATTTCTTCTGCTGCTCTCTTCATTACCCTCGACGCATGTATGACGGATCGTGATGAACACTACGTCCTCGAGGCGTTTCGTTCCAAAAACTTGAACTCTTGGAATATGGGTACGGGGCTACTCTCTGATTTCAAGACGAAACTGCAGGACGGAATATCATGTTTACGATGGTCCGGTCACGATTTTCATAACCCCACACTTGGTCGACCTTCCCAATTCGGTCCTTCACCCCCAATCTGCACTACGCTGACACTACGGACCGTCACCGGCATGAGGACGTCACAAGCTCCCAGTAGGTGGTCTCTTCTGATTTCGTCTCTCAAAAAAACTCTGCAATTCATCTTTGAAGAATTTTATGAAATAAGGAGAAACTTTATAAAAATTAGCACAAAACGGCTTTGGAACACGAAACTTAAGGGAAAAAGTAGAATAATACCGTGAAACAACAGTTTTGTATAATCAACGAGCCACAACAGAATAATTATTTTCTTCTAGTTTTCCTTAAACAATAACATGCAATCATAGGGCAGCATGTATTTTTCTTAATCAAACTTCACAATCTGTCCATAGATTTTTTAAACACGACTCAGGTAATGAGAAAAATGAAATTGCCCTCTACTTAAAGGTCTACAAAAGTCTCCAAAGTTCTGCATTAATCAAACATGAAATGGCATCTGAACAAGAATAATAGAATGGTGAAATTTAGTTTCGAGGAAATCTTACACCCAGGATATTAAATAAATCTTGTCTTACCTACAAATAATTTATAAAAAAGTTATTTGCATCTTTCGTATAATAAACACTCTACAATCTCAAGCCCCAAATTCCTTGCAACATCTCCAAAAGTCTCATAAAGTGTACATTCAATATTGTCATGCAGGGTGGAACCTTCCTATATTTGATCTGAATTATTTATCGAGGGAAATACTTTCCCAATGAAAATACATTTGGTGTACCCTTGTACACAAACCGATTAATTGAAACAACCAAGTGATCCTTTACAAAAAAAAACCATTACGTTGATGACACTTACAATTAGCACTCTTTTGCCAAGGCAAAATAGTTGCATCCTCTTGGGACTAGTCAAGTTGTATCAGAAAGTATCCACCACCAACTGAATACCATTGGTGGATCTTCGGAGACCCATCCAAAATTTGATTACAACTTTCCATTTAATATTGAAGCATATATGACACCAAAATCAAGTACCAAGATTGAAGACCACAAAAAAGAGATTTTGAATAGTGGCTCTATCTTATTTATGAAACAACATAACTGAATGATGAAATGTGTGTTTCCTTGAAAGATTTGTTATATACAATCAGTTGGTCTACGTAACAATAACAAATTTTACTATCATTCAATTAGTTAAAAGAGAAAAGAAAAAGATTTAAAATAAAAAAAAATCAATCTAAAGATTAATAAGACGATGACAACAAAGGTCAACATTTTGCACAAATCTACAAACTTACCAGAGTCATGAATTTCTATAAAAAGTACACGAACATACATATTATTATGTTCAAAGACAAAAAACATCACACAAGAAATAAGCATATAACACACATTGCAAGACTCCCCCTATTTGAGCGGATGGACGTTAAGTTCAACAGATAACTGGAAGTATCACTAAATCAGGTTCAAAAGTCATGCAATGGTCACAAAATAGAAACATGAATCATGGGAAAAGAAAAAAAAAAAAGACTAATAGGAAAGGTCACAGGAAGGAAAATTTGTCTCAATGTCTTCAAACTATATATACTGCACAAACCTACGCAGCGAATCGATCAGTACTGAAAATTGTTACTGAGTTATAACCTTTTAATAAGATAAGCATTAGGTGTGGTGGGACTAAGGCGTAAGTAGGCAAATTTAAGTTAATAAGTGAGGACTTCTGTTTCTCATTTCACGAAGAAATAAAACATCTGGGAAGTAATTGGGATGAGATGGAGTTCACTGAGGCAGAAAGTATCATGAATCGACTAGTTATCGAAGAATCTGAAACTCATACACAAGAGAAGGAAAATTTATAGGAAATTCTTTTTACAGTAAAAGCCTAAAGTGAAAAATTTTCCCAACATTCGAATTCTTACAATACCTACCGTAAATTTAAAAAAAGACTAGTCAAATGGAATGATGGAATTGAATAATGAATAAGGCCTAACGAATAGAATATTAGTAAGAGAAAACCAGAACATGTACCCAACTTGAACATTAAATCAAAGTTAACAGAACACAAGAGCATTAAATATAAATGTGTACTTCATGGAGCAAGAACAAAAATAATTGTGTGTATCTAATGTAGAACACAGTTTAACAGTTATCAATGAGAACGTTACAGTTTTATTTATTTTCATAATTTCTACTGCCTATACTGAAAACAAGTGTTTCAGAGCATTTTAGCATCATACTATATAATAATGCAAATAAACATGTATTCCATAGGTTCTATTATAAACATTCCAACAAACAAAAGATGCATCAATATCCAATTATTCAAATGTAGCTTAGAATTACATTTAATTAAAAGTAAGTTATTTCAATATTGGAAAGACTGACTTTTTAAGAGGAAAAAAAGATTCGCTACACAGATGTACATCAAAGTTAATTAAAAAAAGAAAAAGAGATAGGACATACCGTCTTTTTCAGGCAGTGAGCGAGCTTGATGACAAATTTGTAGTTTGTCCACTAAAAAAAATGCAGAGACAAGGAAAAAGTTATATAAACGTTAGATCGTGAATAATATACTCGCAAAGAGAGAACAAAATCACTGTCCTGCTCGACTTCCATTGACTCTTTCGAGTATACAAGATATTAGATAAGAAAAACTATGCCTGCAGATTGAAGAGTTTATTCTTAGAAATCTTTTCCCGGTTCACAAACACAGTTGTTTTCAATTGATGAAGAACTATCCAGCAGCCTTGCTGATCGAAACTCATCTTTCATAACACTCAAAATCTTCCTAAACTAAAATTTCCATCAAAACATTTTTGCAGATCATGTATCAGTCTTCAACAAAAATCGACAATACACTCTCTAATGCAACAAAAGGGACAGTATAAACATAAACTCTAGAAAAAACTACTGTTTAAAGATATCCATTTGTTCAAGACCCTAGATTCTAATAAATTTTAACTTTGAAGAAGAGGAAAAACAACACACCTGTCGTTTAGAAAGTAAAACTCGATGACGAAGAAGACAAAAAAGTTGAAGACAGATTCTACAGGAAAATCCAAAGACAATGGTTAAAGGCAAAGCCATGGATGATACGCCTGTTTGTTCTTCAGAGAGAGAGAGAGAGTCGATACCTCGAGAAGAGAGAGGAGTTGAACGAAAAATATTGACTAATTAATTGATATATGTTCCTTTTATTTAATTTTTACAATTAATAAGACACAATTGGTGGGGGTTGTAGTTAAAATAAGTGTGGAGGGAAATAATTGAGAGAAAATAATTGGCGGAACCGTTGCCATAGAGTACCTCAAGGCAACGATTTTCAAAAACAGTTGCAATGATAGATAGATACTATGGCAACTGTCCAGTTGTATATGCAAAGGTTATACCGTTGCAAATGGAGTATCTATTGCAATACAATTTAATCGTGCCCTAAATAAGTTTGTTGCAGGATGTTTTCGAGAGTGAAGGTCTGATTGAGGTGACAACCCAACTACCTCACCCCCCCAAATCTCCATGAAACCTGAAAAAAAAAAAAGACTGAAAATCATATGACACAGGTCCGGCTTAGTACCCTATAAAAATTGGAAAGGGAAGGGAGTACAAACCACATGGTATAAACAAGGTAACCTCCTAAACGAAGATAAGGGGATTGAATACGGGTACTCCTGACCACCCTAATCAAACCTCCAACAGAACTATACCTGCATAAAAAATCCAACTCACCTGTAGAGTAGTTCACAATTTTAAAGGACATCGCTCAAACAACAACACTCCAATTTCAATTGTAACAACACTAAACAATTTCGTCTTCCTCACAACCCACACTCTAACAATTTCATACCCTTAACGAACACTCTTACACATTGCATATCTCTCACCAACACCAACACTCTACGAGTTTCATATCCTCCCATAACAAAATCAGATCGAACAATGAATATCTTCAAAACAGGCTCAATACTCATCACTCCACGTTCCACAGAAAGTAATTAACAAAGATCAACAACACGCCCGTTAAGTTCACAATAAGACAGAAGTGGCATGCATGTATAATATAGTGATGCCTGTCTGACCTACTCATATAACCCGTTTCTTCAGTTCGAGACCCATTGGGGGAGGGGGTGAGCTTCCCGGCACCCTCGATATATGTACCATCGTGGCGCGCAAACCATACTCCCTCCCAGTAGCGTCGACGATCGACCCTAGAAATTAGTACCATCGTTGCGCGCAATACGTCCCTCACAAATATTGTATCATCACGGCGATAAGTCCTCAAAAGGAATAGTTAACCGGGTGACGGTGGATCTCCCTCCGAAATGGTACATCCATCAAGTTCTCGGTGGTTCTAAATGCAACATAATGCTTTTCAGAACCACGTCTCAAAATATGAAAAAAGACATGTTCACCACAATAAAAAGGATGTGACCATTCCGTAAATTGACATTTCACAACAACAAAATCACGATAAAATATCAAGAATATTCAACAAGGTCTTTCGAACCATCTCCGTTCTCAAACATAACCATCACATAATTTATTATATTACCTTTTATACCCTTTTTTGCATAAGTTCTAATGTCAACAAATCAATCCATCGTCAATTCTCATTACTCCCAAACATATACTCAGGAATAATGCATTACATCACTTAACATAAGTTTAGCAAATTCAACTTGCCTCATTAGTCGAACAATCACTTGTGACAGAGCCTCCCTTTCATAAAAACCCAAATCAAGTTTGTAATCTCTTCAAGTACATATTTACAAAGCTTTCAAAAAGTAGCAACGTCATACAATATATGTCTAGCTAGGACCCCAACAGGATCCCCCCCCCCGAAAATTGCATCAAGTTCCTAAATCTTGACACCAATTATGATATCAACTCTTTCAATTTTCTCAAAATTTAAAGCTAGGGTTAGTCCCTAATTTATCCTACATTACCAATTCCTATTAGCTGTAATGTATTGTCATACACCCCTTATTCAATGACATATTCAAGATATTGGAAAAATTAATTTAGAATGTGAAATAAATAAGAAGTAACTAGAATCAATAGTTACAAATCAGTGGTGCATCAGTTAAATTCATATCTCGATGATCATTACTAGATACAATTAGTATTCTAGACAATTGAATTAAGAAGATCAATCTTGAAATGTAAATCTTCTCTTAATGGCCTAAATCATCATGCTCACCTTCATCATCAAATACTAAATTTATCAAGGAGACCTCATAAAAACATCATATAAACATAATTGAATGCTACCCACTAGATTGGGATTACAAACAAGACTTACCCATAATACAATCACAACCCTAACTAGATTGGGATATTTTGGATTCACAATTGAGGAAATAGGAGGAACTCCTGGATGGAAAAGCTACATGAATGGAATAAGGAGTCAATACCTTAATCAAATTCTGATCTAATCTTTACAACCCTTGATGAACTCGTCCTAAAAGTTGCATCCTTTTTCTATTCTTCTCATGGTGATCTTTGAGAGAGTTTTGAGAGGGAAAGGTTTTGGTTTTGATGTGGTGGGGGTATAAATGGCGTATTTATTGATAAAATATACTAAAATACCTAAAACACCTAAAATAATTGTCCTGAATAATTACAACCTAGGGGCATTTCCCAAAATGTCCTAGCCTTGGCCGAGACACCTGCAGAAAATTACAGGTGTCAATCGACGGACGACATCTAAGGGGTGTTGTTTGGATGACGGGCCATACTATAGGATATTGTTTGGATCAAAGGCCAATTTCCTGAGAGCTAAGCTCCCACTACTAAGTATTGAGAGCGACTCCACAATCGATGGGGGCATTGATGCGACTAGTCGTGATCGCCCCAGTCATCATTTGACACACCAGTCAAGTTTGTTTTGTCAGCCTTGTAGGTCCTCTTCAAATACCCTAAGGCGGGCCTTGGGGATTTCGTACCGGGCGTTGTCCACTAAACACAAAAAATACATTTGAAGAAGATACGCCCCTATCACTATCCCCCACTTGGGACGGTAGCGAAGACACATGGAAAATATAATTCAAAGCACATAATCAAGATAACATCCATTCCAACAAGGCAAATCATAAAAATCAAATTTGGAATTTCATAAATATCGTCGAATTTAGTTTAGGGTCTACATCTTTCATTGGTCATACCAACCTTTGAGTACATATTTCAATTGGTACGCGGCTAGTTTTGCCTTCTCTTTAGAAGTTAATCCCATAATAGCAAGAGTCTTATAAACCTCATCTATGAACCCATTTGGATCCTCTTCAACCTTAGAGCCACTAAATTCCGTAGGGTTCATTCTCAAGAATTCCCTAACCTTATAGGGTTTGCCAAAGCCACCACCTCCCTATTTGCTTAGATCATCAAGGCTCGAGTAAACAAGTTCATAGAGGTTTTAAACTCCTCTAGAGTGACATTCTCCATTAGAGGGTCATTGGGAACTTGAGGAGGAACTTGTTCTCCTTGGGGAGGAACGTGAGCTTGAACATGGAGAGGAATCTCTTGAACCCTATTTTCACCTCTTTCCTTCTAGCATTAGCCCTAGTAATTACTCCATCCCTGGGATAACAAGCATGGCAAACCTTAGAACGATCCTACTAACTCAAACTCTCATGGAACTACTAAGAGAATGGAAGAAGTGAAACTTTTCTAAGCAATCTCATAGCACCTACTACTCTAAGAGGTGTCCCAACTCAACACCGATGGCTAATCTACTACAATTCGCGTTTTGGGACTCCTAAGACCACTTCATAAGTTGATGCTCTAATACCTACGCTTTTCCGATCAGAAGACAACTCCCAGTCTAACTTGGCATACTCTCTAGAGGTCATATACAAGTCCCTTACACATCATTTTCATGCGTATTAGATATATATCAATATAGTATCTATATATATATATATATAAAGACATTAAGTGGCAGAATACAAAACTTTATTTCAACTAATCCGAAAAAATATTTCATAGGCATGGAAGATTTCTAACATATGTCTCAACCCATCTATGTAACATATGAATAACAATTCTTGGACGCAGCCCCCAAAGTCCAAATATAGTAAAGACATAAACCTGAACATAAGGGTATTGTCCTCGATTACGTACTCACCAATCTTCACTTCTAACAAAGGCCTTGGAAACCTACCCTTCACAGACAACTCAAATCCTTATCAATACCGCTACATTGATTATAGAATGTAGGCAAAGTTGCATTAGTACAAACTTACCAACGTAAGAAAACTAACATACAACCACATAAGAGGCACTCAAAGGTATCCATAATAGACATATCACCATAGAATGATAGCATAAACATACATCATATCATAAGCATAGTAATTCATCATAAATAATATTTAAGTTAATACTTATACCCTTTGTCTTTCTTACTCAAATGAACTACCTCACAAGCAACCGCTAAGAATACTTGTGCAAGACATGGTAGCATCCCATTCAACTACCTAGCTGAGTACCTATCTTTGGTCATTCTTGATCATAGTCCACTTTCATAACTAAGACCTAAGTTCTTCTTGCATAGAGTAATATACCCTTTTGATCAGGTCATCTATAACTAGGAAAGGCAACTCTAGTCCAATCCTATCTCAAGTTGTTTCTTTTAGTGAATCATAGGATTATACGTTGTGCATAGTACTAACCATTGCAGCCCCATGAATGGTATTCTGCAAAGAATTACTTTTAGGTCCTCTTTCTTCTTACCACCTTGGAACTAGTTCCTCTTTTCAAATTTGAACACTATAGGTATCTATCTCAAGCACGCTTAGTTCATTGTTTCTTTGAAACCTAAGAGATACTTCTTTAAGTATATATAAGTTCCTTTTAGAGCACTGTGACACATCTTATACATGAGTTATTGACTCTTAAAACACATGAGAGGCTATAGTTAACCTTATTTGATTTTGGGGTCATAACATAAACTTAGTTCACTCATAGAACCCATATATAAACAATCACATGTACTATGCGTGGTATTCGAATGAACTATAAGTAATTTGTACCAATATAATTTCTGAGACAATTAAGAGATATTATGTACCATACATCGGTATTGACCCATCCATTAGTAGGTATATGGCATGGTATCCGTGAAGCACCAATGACAATCAGCAACGAATAAAATGACACTTACACCAATAAACAAATTTAAATTGCATCACACTGACACAAGTCTACTTTTTTAGTTTATACCCTCTCATAATAAAATCCCTTATAATATGTATAACAAGTTAACTAATAAAGTAGTTAATAATCACCATATACCATAATGTTTAAAAAAAAAAAAAAAACAACTATAACTTCACAGATTCCCTTCTACAAAAACAGCCGCCACAATCATAAGGCAACATCAGCAATCAAATGTCATATTATCCAATCAACTAAAACACATGTTCATCTTCCCAACTAACGTGCCCAAACGATCATACTGTACTATCTCAATAATTTAAAGGTATTATCAATTAAAGAACACATGTTTATGACTACTTGGTTAAGCTCCTATCTTGCTGGGCGGCCAAACAACTATTATAGAAGTTTGATCACAAACTGTTGACTCCTTTTGTGAAGCTTTAGTTTGTCCTAGGTCTGAACTAAACATTCTTGGATTATAACTTAATCCGAAACTCGGACCAAAATCACGATTTTTCCATCAAATCCAATACTTTCCCATCATTTATTTGTGTAAAACTATAATAAGTTTCATTGTTATATAAGATAATTACGGAAATTAAATTAAGAAAAGTTAAGTTTATTAAAAACTCAAGATCTAACACACAAAAATCCTCATAAACTCGATTTTTCCCACCTTTGGATGAACCCAAACCCTCCCATAGGGCCACAATTACCGTATCTAAGGCATAGAAATCAATGTACAGGATTGTGGAACATACTATTTAACTTTACAAAGGTTATTGATGAAAAACGATGAAATCATCCTACGTCTCCCTTGTTTCTTACCACAGAAACTTTGTACAATAATAGAGCATGTGTTTTAGGTATTCAAATACTTCAATTAATAACACATGAAATTAAGACCCAAAATTCTGATTTATCAAGGTCCAAACAGTGTGCTTAGGGCGGGATTTATGGGACCTTATAGGACTATGGTCAAAGTATAGGAACAAACCTTAATTTTTATCTTTAAAAATTCGACCAAATGCCTCAGACAATTTAACATACATACATTTTTTTTGGAAAATAAATACTTGGGATTCTTCAACAGATATGACCAAAACAAACCTATAACGAGAATAAGATTGTTAATGTTCCAAGGTAATGAATGCTGGATTTAACCAACACCTCCGTTTTCTATAAAATCCTTTGATTTTTAATTTCGCAAAACTAACTCCCATTGCAGTAAGACTTTACATTATGAATAAGAAAGGAATTAAGGTTGTTGTTTTTTAGCAATATTTAACTAGTAAAACAATCATCATATTGGATTTTACACTTCTCTAAGAACAAAATTGTTTTTTTTATTCAATGTTACTAAATAGAGAAACAACGATAACCCCCCCCCCCAAACTTTGGCTCACAGACACAACTTACTTGCACGTTAACTACCATTAACACCTTAACCTTTTTAATGTGCATCAATACAACCCTGAGAGTAAATAGCATATCTACACTCACCCTGCCCATCAGAGCCATGTAATTGCTACACTCACAATCATTTAAGCCCGACATTCATTATTTTTAATTTATTTAGTTTTTTTGCTCATTTACCCTTTTTCTTAATTTTTTTTTAAAAATCATATAGTAATCAATTGATTCAAAATGGCATTTTAAAATTTAAAACTTCAACCCCACCTTCTTCCACCCCTTCCCTCTCTCACCTCCCCCACCCCCCCCCAAAAATCTTCTCCCGCCACCCCCCCCCCCCCTCATACTTCTTGCTTTTGTTTCACCATTTTCACTCACTTGCATTCTTTTTTCCTGACATTCGCAACTTTCAATAGTTGATTTTTCTTCAACGGCATCACCAATTTTTTGTTTTAAAAATAGCATACTTACTTTTTCTTCGTCGAACCTCTCCCTCTCCCTCTCCAACAAATTTTCCTTGGAGAAGATATTAACTGATAAGTAATTTTTTCTTACACTCAAATGAAACAAGGTTTTAATAAGAACGTGATAAATCCACATTTTTTGCATCACAACTGATAGAATTAAAAATGGGTTACTTAAAATTCAAGAAAGCTTACATTCAATAATATGAATTAGGTGTTGAGTTTTGTATATTATTGAATGGCTAGTGAGGTGAGAGATGGACTTGAAGGAAAAATGACTAATATGTAAGAAGAAAGGTATACGGACTGTTTCAATGGGAAATAAAATATTTCGGAAACACAACAAGATGAAAAGAAACAAAAAGATTAATTTTTCAAAAAAATAAATAAACTGAACCCACAAATTTCATTTACTTTTAAAGAAGAAATTTCACTTTTTTAAAAAAATCAATTTCTAGAAAAAGTTAAAAACTATTAGTTATGTATTGTCAATAAAAATAGTCATGTGTTTGATATTACCATGTACTTATTTTAATTATTGTTCACGCGCTTTTAGAAGAGTGAGTACCTCACTTGCCATGTCAGCCCTTAAGGTGGTATTTAATCACTTTAAAAAATTTAAGAGGTACTTAAACACCAGTATAGTTAAAGTACTAAGTAAGATTTGCTACCTAATTAATGACATTTGATGCTATTGTCTTTTAAATTTACATTGTTTTCTGATAAATAAATTTATTAATAATCCTTAGATTAAACATGGTGAGGCAGACATAACTTTAGACTTCAACATTTGTACGTCTAATTATTTGAAGTCTTATTTATGTTGAAAAAAACATATGCCCATTTTTTCTTCTACGTCCCTTTTTTTTTCAAGAAACTTATATGGTGTTTCTCCTCTTTTTTTTATTTAATTTAACTTCCACAAGTACAACTGCAATTACAACATTCACAAAAATAGATGCAATATATTTAATGTGTCTACATCCATTTTAATTTCTTATTAAATTGAACCACTAATACATACTAATGATCTCACAATATCTTTTTTTTCCATATTTGTCATCTCTCCTAAAATTTGCTATTTTTATGTTATCATAATGCCATTATATTTTATTACAAAAACTTGGTTTGCTCTCTCAATAAATTAGTTGTAACACCCCGTAGCCAAAACAGACCAAAAATCAGTTTTTCAAAAAAAATCTACAGGTGCAAATCGTTGAATCGCAGACCATAGCCTTACCCACACGGCTCCATTCTGCACAACGTCGAATAGGATCATAAACAAAACTCCCCAAAATCTTGTCGAACGGCACGGACTTATGGCCGTAGTCCATGATTGTCGATCAAGACTCCCTTCACCCACTCTCTTACAAGATCTAACGGATGAACATACAGTCCGTATCCTGATCCGTAGGTGGGAATTAGCAGACAGTTAAAGGGTAATGTAGTTTGGGATACAACTTCAAATGGTCACTAAATCTTAGGACAAAATGAATTATGTGTCCTATGACCACTACCACCGGATAGTAGTTGAATTAGCTTTACATAGCAACGACCTTGCCTAATATCAGACCTCCGACAAAACAGTTTGCCCATTTTTAGCGTAAAGGCATGTCGAACGGCCACCCGCTGGTGTAGGTCAAGCGACGGACCGTAAGTCCTGGCCGTCGATTGGTCGGACAGCAACTATCCTAGGGGTCTTTCGGACCTTTTCCACTTAGTTTAAACTCTAAGATACGTCATTTTGACCCTAAATCATCATATTTTAGTCAGTTTAAGCATATCAAACTAACTAAAATATATCTAAGTCAAATTATTAAATCAAAACTTAAAAAATTAGAAGCAAGAGACGAGAAAAAGCTCAAAAACCCTAGTTCAAGAACGCAACAAGCTCCAACAAATCCAGCCCCCAAACTTAAGTATTTTTCTATGAATTTCATCACCAGGTATGTGGGATTTCATTAGTGGTTTCTTTCAACCATTGGGTCCCTCTAGTTTTCATTCAGATTCTTGATGTCATGATTAAACCTAGGGTTTTTAGAACTTGATAGAACAACATGAATTTATTAAATATATGTTTAAAATCAAATTATCATGTTATTACTCAGATTATCGCATGAATTTCAGAACTCTACTTGTATTATCTTTGTTCGTGAATTACACATGCCTAGTCAGATATTTCAGACACTACCCATCAAAATACACCATGCCCTCAGTTATAAAAATGCATAATTACCAGATTAATTATTGCATTCTCAGTTTGTATCATCAGTTTCAGATATCAGTACTCTCCAAACTCAATACTAATAAGTAAAATTTATGGAATTCATTGAGAGTAACATAATAACCGAGTTGGACTAAGGTTTTATCGTGTCTTATAGTCCCCAGAAACGACTATTAGTCAAAGCTGGTTGTAAGTCCCTCTGTGGGGAATCAGTTTAGTGATCACGCACTAGCTTTGTATACCTTTGGCAGGTATATTGGGTCGCACTCGTGGGGATATACATCGACTCACATTTAGCTCATGTAGTTTATTATCGGTTATTAGTACTCCCACATATCCAGTCAGACTCTCTACATTGATCATTTATCAGTATATCCATATTCAGTTTCAGCATGTATAGTTTAGTCAGTGCATCATTACGCTCACGAATTCAGTTATCACTGTCAGATTAATATACTTCTTTTACCTTGTTCATATGGTTACTTTTAGCTTTACTCCTATCCTACATGCTCAGTACCTTCAGGTACTAGACGCATAACGGGCTACACATCTTTCGTGATGTAGGTTCAGGTTCTCAGCATCCAGATCACGCATAATCGATTTTCCCGCCTCCAGTTTCAGCAGATTCAGTGATTAGTCCTCATTTCTGAGGACAAGAGTCATAAGTTTTATTTTCAGTATTTAGTCTATTTCAGTTTTTGATGATGTACTGTGCTTGTCCCAACATTTCTAGCCAGTTTAGAGGCTTATTTCCGACAATAGTTAGTTTCAGCTTAGTGTTGAGTTAATATTTCTATGTATTACCCTCGTGATTTCTACATATTCTATCCAGTTTTAAGCATATGGGTTATCCCATCCTTATCATTATAATTTATAATTTAGTTTCCGCATCAGTTTATTATCTATAGTATGCTCATGATCAGGCTAGCAGGGTTAGCTTGGAATCACTTGTGGTCCTAGTTCCGTGATCCGCGTCACGGGGGTAGCTCGGGCCATGATATTATTAGTCAATTTATTTTAATTATTTTATGTTAAATTGGGATAGAATATATTTCGTAATTATAGTTTGATGACTTGATAAACTTCTAAATTCTACTCTAGTTCCAATTTGAATTTGAGAAACAAAAGATATTGGGGAAAATTGAGTTGTTGTATAAAATAGTAAGTGTTGAAAATATGTTTTAAATACTAGTTGACTATATCAATCATCATTAATTCATTTTTTTTTATAAGAAATTACCTATTTTTAGGAAGTGTTGTATTGTAAAAGGTTAATGAATGATTTGAATACTCTATTTAATATAAGAATATCAATTGTTGTAAGTGTGGTGTAAATGATTGGATCGGTTCAGATTTTTTAAATATCAAATTAAACTATTTATTAAAAAATTTTTAATTTAATAACAAAATAATAGAAATTGAGGGATCTCTCTCACTTTCGAACCATCCGGTATTTTTTTCGGGCTTGTCGTTCCTTTTTACAAACGTCAAACCAATTTTTGTGTCAAATTTTTAATTTTAGAAATCAAACCAAAGTAATAAACCTTGATTTTTTAAACTTATTTCAAGTCATTTTAACATTATCAAACAATTCCTAACTCATAGCAAATCATTTTTGACTTATTTTAATTATTTTTTTATATTTGTCAAATACTTTCACAAATCAAAACTTGACTTAAAAATTGGTTTGGGTTTGAACAATTTTTAAGTCAATTAAAACACCCTGTCATAATACATAGGTGTAAACATATGTATATAAAAGGCAAACATTAATTGTGGTGGAAAATCTATAAAAATAGCTAAATTTATGAAATTACCAAAGTTAAAATACACTCATGCAATACTTGTTATAAATATAGTACAAGAGAGAGACAAATCTTCCTAACAAAAAAATTTCTTCTCCCTTTATAAAATTGAATCAATTCAGAGAAATAATGTCAACATCAGAAGGAGAATGGATGAAAGTGATAAAAAAAAAGGAGAAACTTCTCGCGTAGTTTTGTCTATGAGTTCATTGGTAAGTAAAAAAATTTTGAATTGGGATGAATTTTTGCAAAGAAATATGATCAGTTTATCGCTCAATATGATGAGTGGCTACCGTGTACATCCCAACAAACAAAACTATCCTATATTATACTATATACCGTTTTGTTTTGTCTCTCTGATAATTGTTGATTTGTTATTTTTATAAAGCTTCTCCTAGTAGTCATTAGGTTATTTATCTTTAATAACTCAATGTAAGAAATAGTACAAAGTATTTTTCTTTTACCTTCTTTTTCTTTCATTTTTTAATTAAAAAGAATTCTACCATTTTTCTCCTCTTTTTATTTAATTTAAAACATCCACAAATATAATTTCAATTAAAACACTAAAAAAATAGCTACAATTTATTTAAATGTGTCTACGTTCATTTTAATTTCAAATTAAATTATACAATTAATACATATTAATGTTTACGCGATATGTGTTCTTCCGTATTTGTCATCTCTTCTCAATATGTTATTATAATACCATTATACTCATGTTATTAATTACATAATGTTAATTTATTTTCTCTCTCAGCTCCCTATATATATGGTAGATTTTTAAATAAATTAGTTAAATTATTTTGATTATTATATGTTAAATTTTGATAGAATATATTTCATAATTATAGTTTGGTGATGTAATGACCCGTTAGACTATTTTGAATACTAGCTCTCTCTCTTTCATAAAGGACCCTTTCCATACATTTTAATTGAAATTTGAGTTACTCTTGTAACTAGTATTTAATTAAGGAAAAAATTACTTATATAGACAACTTTACTTACATTATTCTCCATTTTTCCTACCTTTTTGAAATATTACATAAATCTTTTATTTCTCCCAATTATTAAAAATTCAAAATACATAAGACCCTTCAACAAAACCCACGTATATCACTCCCCTTTTCGCTTCTCTTTTCTCTTCCTAAATTCACTCCACATTCTTAGCAGTTACAAGTTTATAATTAATTTGATATTTAAAATGATTCTCTTCTCAAGTCAAATCAATTCCAAACATCTGAATATGTAGGATTTTTTTCTTCGCCATTATTTTCTTCTTCCAATTTTCTTTCACAGATTTTTTTCGATCATTGAGTCATACCCTTCATTTAGTATTGAGTACACTCACTAACTTCTTGCTAATCCTATAATGAAGATCTTGGGGTCATCTGTCCTCCTCCAAAATTCCAGTGCTATGACATGTATTGACAGGTTTTTATAGTGTTCAAAGGACTAAGTACCTCAAATGCAGCAACAATCTTATACATATCGATAGTGTTACACGAGAACCCAGAAACAGAAACAAATCATATTGTTGTGTTTTTTTTTTCATTTTTTCTTATTCATCTTTTTTGATATATAGATTCATATTTTTGATGTATCTAATTATTTTTATTTTCTTAAATTAATGTATAATTCCTTCCTTTTAAC
This sequence comes from Solanum habrochaites, assembly GCA_027704765.1. Classification (NCBI taxonomy): domain Eukaryota; kingdom Viridiplantae; phylum Streptophyta; class Magnoliopsida; order Solanales; family Solanaceae; genus Solanum; species Solanum habrochaites. The sequence continues at coordinate 13,497,297 of JAKWJA010002499.1, forward strand.
ATTGTGATACATTATAAATCACCATGCTCAATATATTGTGTTCAAATTGTATAATCTATCGTGTATCAATTGTTGTTATGTATTCATAGTGTTAAATTTTAGACTTATTTAAATTTGAAGATTATGTGCTTGTACCATACTAACCAACAAATTACACTGATAACAATAAACTCTATTTTTCTATAGATAAAGCATCGTGTATCAAATTGATTTATATGTACAGATACACCAAGTATAATTCATATTCAACAAATTTTCAAACTTTACCTTTATGTATCATATACATTCAACTTACTAAAAAGGGTGGATGTTATTGGTCCGAAGATTTTCACATATACTGTATCCTTTAAATAAAGAATACACAATTTACTCTGAAATAAAATAAGATACACTAATAGTAATGTATCAGACACTAATTTTGTTTTTGGCATGATAGAGGTAAATTCAATGTATATAAATAGTGTTCTCTGTGTCTCTCAGTAGTACATGGCGACTATAATAATTTCGCACTGTAATGCATCTCAAACCTGACATCTATAGGCAACATTTACTTGTCTTTAACTATACTAGTAGAATAACAATCAGTTGTAAACAAGATACATATATAGTAATGTATTGATAAATTTAGCCATCTCGAATACACAAATCAAAAAATGATGACACAACATTATAAATGATATGGATGATCCATCAAAACTATATCTTTTCAGCTTTTTTGTCTGTTGAATCAATACATAGTTGATACATTGAAAATTCAATCTTTTGTTTCTTCACATCAAAAACGTATCAGATCTTCAAAAATTTTACTGAATTCATCGATCTCTAACTCTACTGCAATGACTAATTTGTGATTCACAAAATCAATATTTTATCTAACAATAATTTCATCACTTTTGTGTCGTTCATACCTCACATCTCATAATGTGGAATGTCTCAACAAGATCGATTGGTTTATGTTGTATCAATATAATTTGTTAAACCAAATCATTTATGTTTAACTTTTAAATTTATAATTAAACTAAACTAATAAACCTTGATTTTTTTATTTTTTCAGTACAACATTCATATAAGTATATAATTAACTTGTCCTCCAATATTTTTTTAATCCAACCAAAATCCAACTATCTAAGGTGTTTCTCAACAAAATAACACAAAATATGAGATATATGATGACACTAAAATATTCAACAAAAATAATAATAAATTCACATAAAATAAGATTTTTAAATTAATAAGTCATTATGAAAATGATTATAATTTAAAAGTACTCAATCACACTAAAATAAGTCTACAAAGAATTAATTACATGATTAACATTAAAAATTAAAATTAGGTTATTTAGTTTAAATGTCTAAATCAATGTAAAACTAAAGAATAAATATTTAACATTATTGTCATTTTAGTGTTGAGTTAATTTATTTATTTATTATGTTAGGATTGGTTTTTGCTTAATTTTGTATTGTGCTTCATTAGAGTTGCATATATCAATGGATTATGACCTTTACTTGACAGTTGAAAATTCTAAATCTCAAAAAATTAAAAATAATATTAGATGATAAACACTATGAAAAATTACAAGTGATATTTAGAAATTATAAAGAAGTCAATACTTTTATGTAGAGAGAGTTGCTCGGATGGTAAGCACCCCTCACTTCCAACCCAAAGGTTGTGAGTTCGAGAATCGAGTCACCAAGGGAGCAAAAGGGGTGGGAACTCCTGGGGGGAAGATAAAAAAACTCAAACATAGGTAACCCGTCCAGAATTATAAGGCTAGGGCTCAAGATAATTTGAATTGGGTTCAATCTCAACTCATTCAAGAATAACTCATTTTAAGAGAAATCTCAATTGAGCCCAATTTAATCTCCTATTTCATGTGTTTCTAAAACTCTTACTAATATTTCTTATATGAACGGTCTGAAATTTTATCTATTCACATCTTTAGTATTTATTCTATCTATTTGTTATTTTTTTTTAAGAAATGTTGATCTGAAATTCGCATTGTAATAATAAAATTTAAATATCACTATGTTAAAATTATTGAGATTAATCGGTCAAAATGGGAGGGTCAAGACGCAGCCCATTTTTAGTCCATTTGAACCCAAGACATTTGAGCCCAAAGTAAATTTGAGCAGGTCAAGACCAAACTCGATTTCTATTTAAACCCACTTTAATATCTTGGGTTCTATTTCAATACCAAATCAAGTCAAACCAAACCACAAATCAGATTTTTTTTGTTATTGGACTCGATTTACTGTTTGATTAATTTTCAGTTTAATTTTGTTTACCCCTAATTGCAAGTGTCAATGTAAGAGATACAGAAGGAGATTATATGAGAGTAATAAAATAAGGAGAGCTTTGGACGTAGTGTTGTCTTATGAATCATAAATAAGTTAAATAAATTTGAATTGGTTGATGTTTTGAAATAGAATTTGATGATTTGACAACAATATGATGAGTAGTTATAGTGAGCATCCAACAAACAAAATCATCCAACTCACACCTTACCTTGTCACGTGGTTAATATAAATAGATTATTAAGTATATAGTAATTATACTCAAAATACCTGAATATATCCTATCATCTTAGCTAAAACATGGGTAAAATATGGTGCATAGATATATAAGCATAACTTTATTTTTGCATATATATGTACAAATCAAACAAAATAATGGTTGAACTCTCATCATAAGGAAAGAATTTGCAGAACTTATCGGAGATCATCATCGTCTTCACCTGTGAAAGAATTATGTAATCAAACTATGTCAAATAATTTAGAAATAGTAGTTGACAAAAATATTAAATATAAACATTGGTGGATCGAATAGTGCTCACAACCAGACGATGAAGTATGAAGATCTAATGCGACAGGATCAATCAATGCAAGATGCATTTGTTAAGCAATCTAATCAAACCAAACTAGAGCACACAATTTGTTTAAAAGCTTTTGTTGAGGTGGTGAGACTCCTTTTGAATCAAGGATTGATATTTCATGGACATCGATAAATGAGTCATCCTAAAGCAGGGGTAACTTTTTGAAATTCTTTCATGGTATGGGAGGCAGTGTGATAAAATTAGAAATATATTGTTGAAAAAATCTTCAAAAATTAATAATGTCACGACTCAAACCATCGTGATTGGTACTCATACTAAGACTCCGGTGGGGAAACCACTATTTCCATCCAACTAAAGAAAATAATCTAAAACTAAGGTATTTAAGTTATGAAAGCAAGTTAAATAAACTAAATTATGGGGAAAATACGCCTAATATAACATGAAAGTCAATGTACCAAAACTCTAACAATGACATGTCTAAGATTAAGGGGTACAACCCCAAAGCAAACAACACCTTAACAAATAGTTTGAGTCCAAGAAGAGTGGACTTAAACAAAGAGAACCCATGGAAGCCCGGAAGAACTAGCTCACCCTTGAATTTGAGTTGTCACTGAACTTCTAAACAAGGTATGTCAATAGCCACTGGAAGATGCACTGTACTCAACAAAAACAAGAGCAAGTGCAGAATTAGTACACAACCATAGTGTACTAGTAGAATCACATGGCTATCCCACTAGTGTAACATAAACAACCAATTACAACATTATCACACATGCATAAATATCAACATATTCAATACTATCATAAGAATTAACATCACAATTCACATCCTTTATCACATAGTTGGTCCTCTCATGGAACCCAAAGTCAAATTTTTAGCATGACAGAAGGTGGAAATCCGATCCAATTTTTATGTTGGAACGTGAAACCGATTCTATTTAGCATGTCGAAACATGACAATCCAATCCAACTTAGTGTATCGGAGTTTACGTGGCAACCAATCCCAATCACACATCAAAATAACACATCAAGATCAATATTCAATCATATGCTTTCATGGTGTCGATATTTATATATCTCATTTCAAAATCTATGATTAATATTGAAATATGCATACATATACAAGTATTAAAACAAAGAAAAGCAAATGTATATCACACAATCATAGAATCTTAACCATCATCTATCTCGAAAAAAGCTTGAAACCCTAGACAACTTGATCATTCCCGTTCCGGATTTGCTCCGCTTGTTCGTGGTATACAAACAATAATTTATATACGGGAGTCAATAAAAACACGAAATTCTCAGAATACTAAAAAACTATGAAACCTAGTTTGTCACGCCCCGAGCCTACACCCTGGGCGGGACCGACACTCGAAGACCATTGCTGGTCCCCAAACAAACCCTTGGTCTGGCTTACTTAACTCATCGGAAGACTAAACTCAACTTAAAAAAGAATGGGAAAATGCACAAGTACCCCCCGCACACCTATTACTTGAATCCACAGACAGTCGCTTATACTCTACTAAGGTTCATTACCACCCCCCCCTCCTGACTTACTTTATCATTAATTTTCTAGTCCTTTTTTGGCCTACGTGGCACTGAGCTTGAAAAAAAGTCAACCATCGTTGGGCCCACAAGATAGGGCCACGTAGGTTGAAAGGGTAGAAAATTCTTAATACAATAAGTTCAGGGGATACTAGGACCTTAGTATAGTATAAGTTGTGTCTCCTCCTCTGAGATTTCGGGCATAGGTTGAGGGGGTAGTTGTGCATTATCCCAAAAAGAATGGAACATTTTGAAAAAAAATATTTCATATCATAAATTTGGCCGTAATGGAACATAAGTCTCAATAACTGAAAAACAAACTCAAACAGAATTTCTACTGTCCACAGAGTCATTAAACTGACTGAAGAGGGATGTTGGTACAGACCCCACAACATCCTAAAACTGAACTTCTAAAAGTAAATAAAATGGATGTCCTCTAGAAAGCAAAGAGTTTCACGACTAACTCTGGAGCTCTATATGGATTAACGAAACGCCGCGTGATGACCTTGGTTACCTGCGTCTGCATCATAAGACGATGCAGGCCAACTAGCATCAGTACATTGAATGTACGAGTATGTGAGTTGGAGAAATAACAAATATTAGGCTACTTACCTTGGCTCTGCTCAACTCATGATCTACTAACTCTTATTCAACATATGCAGTTAAATAAATGTAATCTAAAGAAATACTGACTAAAAAGACGTTTAAATCTCTGAGTGTGTGTGTGTGTGTGTGTGTGTGTGTGTACTACTCTGTGGGAGATTCTGTAACTAACAATCATCACTTAAGATCTACAGTGATGATACATTGTTACTCCACCCACGCTGCCCGGCCATCTTAACCTTTCCAGAGTATAGGACATGAACTACCTAATAGATCCAATAGTAAACTATGAAGAGGGTTCATCTAAAAAGTATGACCCTTTTCTACCTATGATGGATACATGGTTTACATGGAGACTTTGAGTTAGGTTGAACTCGCATCCCACAACATCGCTGCTCAATCCTACTCCCTTATAATATATAAATATACTATATATTATCTAATATATATGATATATATATAATATACTCTATATATATATATATATATATATATATATAGATTATATATATATATAATATATATATATACAAAAAATATATATATATACAGCATTCCTCTTTCTTCTCATTAAAACTAGCCATATGCTTTGTGCAGTCTAGCTTTCTTCCTTGCTCAAAAGTTTGAAACATTTTGTTTAAACTCTTAGGACGATTTAGTTTCCTTTTTACTTTTGATAAGTGAACGCAATTTGATACTCCAGTGCTTACATAAACTTAACTCTTATTGGATACTAGTTTTCCTTATAACTTTTTGAGAAATTAATTAAACTCTTTAGTCTTTCTTGGACATTGAACTTTTAGTCTTTTAAAACATTGAAAGCGGTGTCAACGACTTTAGAAAACTTTATAACCTTACTTTTACCTTTGCTTCTGACTTTAGAATTACCTGACTTATTGACCTGATCTTACTTCCTTACTTGAAGTATGGGATCAAGGATCATGATCTCATGTTTATTGTTGAATTTCATTATTTTTAGATGTACTCCAGAGTGTTTGGAGAACAAGTAATGAAGGGTAAACATCACTTAGTACTAGTACGAAAAATAGGGAATATGGGGTCTCCAGGGGCTCGAGTTCGCTCGTCATAGCGCGTAGAGCCAGAACCTGACGACAAAGGCTGTCCTCAGGAGCTCTGGTAGGCGCGGCGCGCCAAATCTGGATGGACAGACTCTGTCCTGAGGCGCTTTGGAGGCGCGGCGCCCCAGTGCCTATCAGACAGGTTTTCTGACTTTCTTTTCGTTTTTCATATCCAAACCTTCCCAAACTCCCATGGATTCCACCCTAAACACTTAGGATCGCTAATTAACTATTGCCCAATATTTTAGACCCAGAAAAAGTCTAGAAACAAGAACCTAAACTACTAGAGATCAACTACAAATCAACAAACAAGATTTCACAATGTTTCATCAAGAATTCCATGTTCATCATTCACTAATTCAAACTTGATTGAACTTAAAAAAATTGGGTGTGTGCGAAAGGACCCATCACCGAACGATCTCACATACCTTGTTAGGGATCATCCCCGACGAAATTCACTAACGAATTATTGGCGTTCGTGCGTCTTCTTCTCCCTTCTCATCTTTTCTCCTTCCTCTCAAAGCCCTAACTTATTTTCTAGATGTGAAAACAGATTGGGATAAGCTTATCCCCCAACTTATTACCCTTAAAACAAAAATATTAATTAATCAAAGGATAATACCAAAACACCCATAACAAATTCGGATTTGGAATTTCCTCTTCTTAGCCCAACTTCCGGGAGTCATATCTCCCTCATACAACCTTGGAAATTCACAAACTTGACGTCGTTGGAAATATATTCTAACGTGCTTTCCACCCATATAAAGAATTCACCCAAACTTTTTCTGGGGTGGAAGTTATTGCCGTTTGAAAATGACCAAATCTAAATTTTGAAATCTGGAAATTTATATATTTCCTTACTTATTTCTCAATTTGATTCTTCTTGTTTTTTTTAGCTTAACCTTAGTTCATTCTAGAATACGAGATATCAAATCCATGATCATAATAACCAAATTAGGTTTTTTTCCACCATATTTCTTAGATTAAAACCCTTCACTATCAATGATTACCTAAGAAAATAGGTTATACGGATTGAAACATGGATTCATGGAATCTTAACTTTAGCCTTAAAATTGGTGAAGATTGTTAAGAACTCGCCTATGGTCGCCTTCTTAGCACTAAAAGTCAAAAAAATATCAAATATGGTAATTTTAGGGTTTATTAGAGACCTATAATGTGTCTGGCCCACTCCAGTGGACCTACACCATTGCAGCGGCACCGCTCTAGAGGCCAAAGTCCCGCTCTAGCTCCCCCGCCGGAGGTAGAATGTAGCCCTTCACGAAAATATTTTTTTTGGGGAGTACTACTCGTCCAAATTGGATTACTTAGAGTGGTAAAGTTTGTAATCTTCTTATCTATATATTCATTTAATAAAAATCACAATTACATCTCTTATTTATTACTAGATTTTTCCTACACCTTAATAACTCCAATTTATTTCAAATCTAGACTAGGTTGGCTAATTCCAAGTTACACGAAAGAGTTTCTTGCCCCAATTATTTCTTCATTGACTTTTCCACAACGACGGAATCATTTCGTTAAGAATAATCATTTGACATCTCATAAAATTGACAAAGATATCATCACTGCGTGTAAGATTGAAACAACTAAGCTATTATGAAGGATCTAAATGGTGACTATTTCTCATTGCTAGTGGATGAATGTTGTGATGTGTCACGTAAAGAGCAAATGAAAATTATTGTGTGATACGTTGTTAAATCGAGATTTGTAATTGAAAGACTTATTGGGATTGGTCATGTTCATAATATTAGTGCTTTATGTTTTTTTTTTAAAAAAAAAAGCAATTGTCAATTATCTTGCTCGATATTTTTTGAGTGTATATCATATATGTAGGAAATGTTATAATGGAGCAAGAGATATGCAAGGGCGACTGAGTGGCCTTAAATTTTGATACAACAATAAAGTAGATCAACTCATGCAATCCATTGTTTTGTTCATCAACTTTAGTTGACTCTCGTTGGGGTAATTAAAATTATTGGTGTTGATTCTTAATTTGTTGAAGAGAGCGTCAAAGCACATGATATCTTAAAGTTTTTCAAACATTTGAGATTGCTTTCATATTGCATTTGATGAAAGATATTTTTTCAATTACGAATGATCTTAATGAGGAAAGAACAAGATACTACAAATGTCATTCTCCTTGTTAAAGTGGTGAAGAGATGATTGTGAAATCTAAGGAATGAAGGATGATATTCATCTTATCGAGAATGTATCAATATTTTTTGTTAATATGACATTTTGATAAGTTATATGTTAATTTTGAAAGATATCTATGTAAAGTTACTAATTATACTATCTCACATCATTATCGTGTTAAAATATATCTTAAAATTATTTATAGACAACTTCAAAAAACCAATGATCGATAATGAGGTGAGAAAAAATTTACTTATTGGAGTTGCTTACTTGAATCTAGTTGATTCATTTTCTAATTTTAACATCAGAAAGTATTGACAATAACTAAACTATATACTGATGATTTTGGTGAAAATATGATGATTAATCTTGAGAGTTACCTGGAGACATATATTGTTGATGTATGTGATGTTGATGATATGTTCTATACCCTAAAAGCAGTTGATGATATTCTTTTAAAGATAGTTAAGGCAAAGAAACATTCAAATTATTCGCGCCTTGTGAAAATTGCATTTCTCTTGCCAGTAGCCATTGTTTCAATTAAAAGAGCTTTTTCGGTAATGAACATTATGAATAATGAAATGATAAATTGAATGGACGATGACCTAATTAGTGGATGTATTGTGACTTATTTAGAAAAAAATATTGAATATTATTTTTGATGATAATATTATGAATAGGTTTCAAGAAATGAAAGACTCGCAGATTATAATTGTAATGAATATATTGATCAATCAAGCTTTGTTTTTTGTTAATTTATTCACTTCTTTGGGTTTTTTTCTTTTTTATGTTGAACTCATTTGGTAAAATTTCTGAGCCCACACTACCTACAATACTTTTACTAAACCTTGATTGAAATCCCCCTAATCAAATATGTTCTGGGCCACAAGACTAACAATACAGTGCAAGCTTGTGAATATGAAAACTCTGATCAATACCCTGACTTAACAATCACTCGAAACATATTCAAAATCATAACAATCACCATATGTGATTCATCACACCTTTAATATAACCCGAAACACCAAGGACTCCTAAGACAACATCTACAATGTTTAACATGTAATTTCTGTCTATACAAGAAACATATCATCATTTAAATATAAATATTGACCACACATGAATCAGTATATAACAATTACACTACGAACAGATAAACTTGGTTTCACTCATGGAACCCACACACAAACAATCACATAGGCGAGGTATTCAAATAAACTATTAGTAATTTGTACCGATATAATTTCTGAGTCTATTAAGAGATATTATGTACCACATATGGTAATCGAGCAAGCCATTAGTATGTATCATGCATGGTACCCAAGCCAATGGTATCCAATGAATAAATGACAGTTTTAATCCAAATAAACACATTTATTGCATATGAATATACACGGCTACATTTCAGTTTTACTCCTCCCACTCTCCTAGCTATAACATCTACAGATGTACTAATTAAGCAGTTTAATAATCACATATACAACATAATGGGAAACAATAACCTCACAAATTAACACCCCTTCAAAAAGAGCCAACAACAATCATATGGTCAACATCAGCAATCAAATGTCTTATTATCCTAATTAAGCAACTATAACACATGTTCATCTGCCCAAACATCGTACCCAAAGATCTATACATGTAATATCTCAATAATATAGTGGTATTATGACATTAAGGACATGCATGAATTTTTGGTTAAGTCTAGCTTGCTTGGGTGTCAAACAACTATTACAAAAGTTTGATCAAAGACTGTTGACTCCTTTTGTGAAGCACTAGTTTGTCCTAGGTCTAAATTAGAACACAAGTACAAAATAAATCCCAATTGGCCTAACATTCCTGGATTATAATTTAATCCCAAACTCAGGTCAACCTCATGATTTTTCCATCAAAATCCAATGCTTTCCCATCATTTATTTGTCTAAAACTATAATAAGTTTCATAGTTACATAAGAGAATTACGGTAATTAAAGCAAGAACAATTGTGTTTATAAAAAATTCAAGGTCTTACACACCAAAATCCTCATAAACACGAGTTTTCCCACCTTTGCATGAACCAAACCCTCCCATAGGGCCACAATTACCGTCTCTAAGTTCTAGAAATCAAAGTATCGAATTGGTGAACAAATTATTTACCTTTACAAAGGTTCTTGATGAAAAACAATGAAATCACCCTAAGTCTCTCTTGTTCTTACCCAGAAACTTCTTGTACAATAATGAGCAATTTTGGGGTGTTCAAATACTCAATCTGATAAGCACATGAAAAATATAAGACCAAAAATTCAGATTGATCAAGGTCCTGAAAGTGCTTATAGGGAAATTTATGTTTATAACTTTTGTCAATATAGAAAGCACTTAATTTTTTTAATTAAAAAATTGATCAAATGCCTCCACATTTTTAGACAAAAACTTTTTTTAGAAAATAAATTCTTCGAATTCTTCAAAAATTTGACCAAAAAAAAACTTTAAGAGAAGAAGATTTTAACTTCCAAGGTAATGAACTGGATTAAACAACACTTTTTTTAATATAAAAATCCTTTTTTTTTTAAATTTTAGCGAAAATTCCATTGCAAGTCTGACTTTAGTTTCAATAAGAAAGGAAATTTAGGCTCTCTTATGTGAAAAAAAATATTTCACTAAGAAAACAATCTTCAAAAGAATTGGAATTACACTGCTGTTAATGACTTTTGTTTTTACATAACCCCTCCCCCTGTCCCCTCCCCCCTCCCCTCCCGGGGCCGGCATCCCTCCCCCCTGCCCCTCACCCGAAGGGAGGGGACCCACTCCCCCTCCCCCCCACCCGCCCCTCCTCGCCCCCCTTCCTCTTGGCAGCAAGCTTATTTTAGCGGTTAAAAACTACAGGCGAATTATATAAACGCTTAATATTTTTTAAATGAATTAAAATACCATGAGTAGAATCCATATCACTCACTCATCGTCATGTAATACTATGTTTGGATCATTGGTTTTATCTATTGTATTTAGTATAATCGTTACTTTACCTACAATGTTTGTTTTGAATTGTTATTTCAAAATGTATGTATTGTAGTGTTAAATGCCGTTGTACGTAATGAAAACCCTCTATTTTATGGAAACACCATCCATTTGGGTGTGTTCCCATTTTAATTAAATTTCTTTTTTCAATTATATCTTTATATAATATTTCAAAATATTTTTACCCTTTACCTTACTTATTTAAATATAGTCAATCTCCTACCCTGGGATACTGAAGGGATCTTTTTATAAATTTATAAATTACAATAAGTACGATACATCAAACCAAACACCTAAAAAGTTATTTAAAAACACAACAACATACAGTTTAGCCAAACTTTGAATCACCACACAATAGCAGTACAAGAGATAACAGATACAATACATTAGGAAACAATGGTAAACAATGATCCAAAACAAAGTTTAAGTGGGACTTCACAACCATGTAAGCACCACGTCATTAATTTTAAGTTTTAATTTTATTCTCATTATCCCTTTTTCTTAATATTTTTTAAAATTCATTACACTAATAAATTAATTAAAAATGCATTTTAATATTAAAATTGTCCCACTTTCTTCTCCCCCCCCCCCCTTCTTCTTTTTTAATTTTCACCATTTTCGCCCTTCACTGGCTTCTTTTTTTCCGACCATTTCCAACCTTCAATAGTTGGTTTTTTCTTCGACATTCATCAATTTTTTAAAATAAAATATAGCATACTTTTTATTTTTTGAACCCTCTCCCTCTCCCTTTCCTACAAATTTGTCCTTGGAGAATGATGTTTACTGAAAGTATTTTTTTCTTAACAACTCAAATGTAAAATGAAGGTTGTATAAGAAAGTTGATACACCCACCCTTTTTGCATCACAATTCAAAATGGGTTACTTAAAATTCAAGAAAGTTAACATACAATAATATGAATCAAGTGTTGAATTTTGTGGATTAATGAATGGCTAGTGAGGTTAGAAATGAACTTGAAGGAAAAATGACTAATATGAAAGAAGAAAGATATAAAACGTGTTTCAATGGAAAATAAAATATTTCGGGAACAGAACAAAATGAAGAAAAAACAAAAGGATTAATTTTTTCAAAAAAAAAAAAGATTGAACCCACAACTTTCATTTACTTCTAAACAAGAAATTTCAATTTTTAAAAAATAATTAACTTATAAAAAATGTTAAAAACTATTAGTTATATATTAGCCAATAAAAAAATGTCATGTGTTTGATATTACCATTTAGTTTTTTTTATTAATTGTTTCACACGTTTTTAGAAGAGTTAGTACCTCACTTTGTCACGTCAGCCCTTAAGGTGGTATTTAATCACTTCAAAATTGTTGAGGGGTATTTAAACGCCCGTACAGTTAAAATACTAAGTAAGTTTTGCTACCAAGTTTAGGAGGAATTTGATATATTTTCTCTTTTAAATAGACATTATTCTTATAAATAAATTTATTAATAGTCCCCAGATTAAACATGGTGAGGCACCTAACTTAAATTAGTAACTTTCAACAGATGTTATGTCTTAATTATGTTTAAAAAATTTTACTCCTTCCAGCCATAATTGTTTATCAAGGTAAAGTCCACTTCCCTTGATGAAAATTTAATAGAAAATGTAATTTTTGATTAATATAATCGTATTATATCAGGAATATCAAAAGTCTACATAATTTTCAATTGAACAAAATAGAGTAATTATTAAGGGCAGAATTGGAAAAAAATGACTAATTATTTCTTGATTGTTTAAAATAACAATTAATCTTGGACATCTATTTTTAGTATACCTGTCAAACAAACAATTGTAGACGGAGAGAGTATCAAATACTAAGTAAAAAGTAGTTTTTAAGTCAAAATAAAAAATCAAACTGAAATGACTTTTAAATCAAAAAAAAAAAGTAGGAGGAGATCTACTTTTGGGTTTTTACTTATTATAAGTCATTTTAAACTTATTTTAAGTCATTTTTTTTATCTTGTCAAACACTTTCAAACTTATTTTAACTTTTTTATACTTATTATAAATTATTTTTTATATTTATCAAACATTTTCAGAAGTCACAAGCTAAACTATAGTAAATTCAATCGACCTTTAAATCAATCTAAACACCCTCTCATTTTTTATAAGCAATTACTTATTTTTATGGTAGTTGCGTCATACAGTAAATGTGATGCATAGGTCAATACATATGCCTATAAAAGACAAAACATTAATTATTGAAAGAAATCAAAAAACTAAAAGGCAAACATTAATTGAGCAAAGAAAATTAAAAAAAAGGTAAACACAAAATAGCTATATATATATATATATATATTATATATATATATAATATATATTATATATATATATATATATATCTAATATAGCTATCAACTTATCAAAGTTAAAGATACTCATCCAATAAGTTGTTTATAAATATGTAATAAGAGAAAGACAAATCTTTTCCAACCAAAAATTTTCTTCTTCCCTTTTATTGAATTGTATCGATTGATAGAGAAATTATGTCAATACCAGAAGGAGAATTGGATAACTTGATAACAGAAGACAAGTCTAACCATAGTTTTGTCTTTATGATTTTCTTGAATAAGTTAAGAACTTGAATTGGAATGAAGTGTTGAAAACAATATGATCATTTCACTGCAATCTGATGATAAATTATCATGTGCACCCCGACAAACAAAATCATCCAATTAATACCTTCTATCGTCATGCTTTTGTTATCCTATATTATACTATACTGAATCACTTTTTGTTGTCTCTTATTAAGTTATCTATTCCGTTTTTTATTTAAAGAATTATATGGTGTTTCTCCTCTTTTTTATTTTATTTATAACATCCACAAGTAAATTTACAATAAAAACATTCACAAAAATACCTGCAATATATTTAATGTGTCTACATTCATTTTCATTTCTAATTAAATTGAAAAATTAATACATATTAATTATCACACAATATCAATTTTCTATATTTGTCGTCTCTCCTCAATTTATTTTTTTTAATGTTATCATAATGCCATCATATTTTACTACAAAAACATGATTTGCTTCCTGAATATATTAGTCAATTAATTTTAATTATTTTATGTTAAATTAGGATAGAATATATTGAGTAATTATAGTTTGGCGACTTGATAAACTTCAAAATTTAACTGTTGTGCCAATTTGAATTTGAGAAACAAAAGAGATTGAGAAAAATTGAGTTGTTGAAAAAATGTATCAAATAGTAAGTGTTAAAAAAATGTTTCAAATAGAAGTTGACTCTATAAATAATTAGCTCATTTTTTATAAGCAATTACCTATATTTAGTAAGTGTTGTACTGTAAAAGGTCAATGCATGAATTGAACACCCTTTTATAAGATAAGAATATTAATTGTCGTAAGTGGGGTGTAAATAATTGGATCGGTGTAGATTTCTTAAATATCTAAATCAATTATTTATGTCAAAATTTTAAATTTATAAATCAAATTAATAGAATTGGGTTTTTCAACTTTAAATTTTTTCGGGTTGGTTCGAATTTTCAAATATCAAATCAAATTTTTATTCAAATTTTAAATTTATAAATCAAACCAAACTATTAAACCTCAAGCTTTTTTCTGGATTTTTCCGGTAAAATATTCATACAAACATATAATTAACTTGTGTTTCAAATATTTATTTAATTCAACCAAAATACAACTATCTAAGGTGTTTCTTAAGAAAAAAATACTCCCTCCGTCAAATTTTATGTAGCACTTTTCGTATTTTGAGATTGAAACAAGTCTATCTTTGATCATAAGTTTTTCATAGATCATTTTAACATTTTGAATTATCAATTATTGTGACTTATAGTACTCTTAACATAGTTTATAAATATATAAATTTCATTTCCAAAAAAATGAAGTTTCCATATGCAAAATGTCCGGCCAAAATTAAATTGTTTGACTCTCGAAAAATGAAAAGTGTCACATAAAATGAAACATAGGGAGTATTAAATAAAGTAAATATTGCATATTAATAAGTCATAATAAAAATAATTATAATTTAAAAGTACTAAATCATGCTAAAATAAATTAAATAAGTATTAATTTCATGATTAAATATTAAAGAAAAATTAAAATTAGGTTATATATTTTAAATCTCTAAGTCAATGTAAAACTAAAAAAGAAATATTTAACGTTATTGTCATTCTTAATGTTAGAATTAGAAAAAAAAATTAACATTAGTGTTGATTTAATCCTGAATTGAGCTTTATTGGAGTTACATATATCAATGGAACTTGATGAAACTTGACTATTCAGAATATCTAATGAAACTTGACTATTTCGAATTCTAAATCTCAAAAAACTTCAAAAATATATTAAAAGATAAAATTATGAAAAAGTATAAGTGATATTTAAAAATTATATCAAAGTAAATATTTTTATGTATAAAATAAATTTTTAAAAATTATATATAATGTCAGATTGATATAATTTCAGGTTAACTTCTTCTAGTTAAAAACAAATCAATCGAAGTATAGTTGAAATGTTTTTAAATATCAAATCAAGTCAAATTAAATTTCTATTTAGATTTTTTTTATTATTTAACTCGATTTACTGATTGATTCAATTTTTAATTTAATTTTATACTAAAATGATAATAACCATAGTCAGAAATACACATCAATAATTGTAATAAATATTACAATACAAAAACGTTTTTTTCTAAAATAAGAAATATTTTTCTCTGTTTTATTGAAATTAATTGATGGGTGTCATCAGAAGGAAAGTGGATGAGAGTAATAAAAGAAAGAGAAGCTTCTCACGTAATTTTATTTTATAAATTATTAATAAGTTCCAACTAATAATTATTTAAGAAAAAAACAAGGTCCACAAACGTCACCCGCCGGTCTCCCCGCAGGGGGGGAGGTGGTGGTGTGTTGGGGCCGGGCAACTGGGCTTTTATTGTAACCTTGGAATGAAGACTGTTGATGTTTTTTGTGTTGCATATTTATTTTATTCTTTTTCTTTTTTGTTGTTGTTAAGGTTTACGCTCTTTGTTTTTTTTTTTTTTTATTTTTTGCCTCTGCTTTGCACTGCTTCCCCCCCCCCTGCGTCGTCCCTGTTTGCTCCCCTCACCAACTCCTACCCCTGCCCCTTCCCCTTGTTCCTCACTCGCTGCTCGCCCCTCCGCCGCTCCTGCTCCCTTCCCTGATTCTAATATGTAAACCAGTTACTAAACTCTATTCTAATGGTAATCCATAACTTCTAGTAAAAATGTATAATCGTAAGAACGTTGTCCTAATTATAACGTATTTATAATAGTAGAGTCATAATATTTAGGGGTGGGCATTCGGTAATTCGGTTCGATTTTATTTTTTTTCTTCGTTTTTTCAGTTTTCTATTCTTGTACAATATGTACCGAACACCGAACCAAAATAATTCGATTTGGTTCGGTTTTTATTATGGGAAAATGTATATAATAGCAAACTAATACCTAAATTAAATGGAATAGCTAGGGTTGTGATTTAATTGTGCTCCATAGCAAACGTTTGGCAAAAATTTTGCCAGGCGTCTCTCTCCCAGATCTCGCCTCACCACTTCTCCCTCCATTCTCGAAGCTACTCGCTTTATACACAGAAGTGTATAATTTCTGTTTCTTTTTTGTATCAAGCGAGAGAAAAATTGTAATACACAACATGCAAAATGGTATACTCTTCGTGTTATACACTTAATTATATAATTTACAAACATTTACTTCAATATTCGAGAAAAAATCCAAAGACTTATACAATTCAGTGAAATACCAATTTTTTCTAGGCTTTAATACAACAGAATGTATTATTGTGTTTCGTTTTTTTATAAAGCGAGAAAAACATATACTTCTTTGCTATACACTTATAATTAATGCATATACCTAATTTTAATTCGATCACTGTATGCAAAACTATTCTAAATTGCAAGGCGAATAGGCCCGCAGCGAAGTTAATACAATTTAGGCCACGAATTCTATCCACTTGTATAATGTAGAGCTAATTATACAGTTTTTAATATGTTTGGCTTATGGAGCGCAATTATGCAAAGTTTGCTATAGCATACAAATAGGAATTTTTTGTTTGCTCATATGTGAAAGTTGCCTTTTATTATTTTCGTTTGGTTTGTTATTTCGGTTTTTTTTAATGGCCTACTTAGCTGGAGCTTTTAAAAATTTACATTTTTTTGTTTGTTTTTACGTATGGCTAAAATAGTTACTCAAAAAGGTCTTTCTTTTTAATTTTTTTATTTTAAATTATAATATTTTTATTTAACATTAATAAGTATATAATATAAAATACATATTATATCTATATATTTTCGTAAACCGAATACCTAATAACACAAAATACATATGAAAATCGAACGAAAATACCCACAATGACAAAAACATATACCGAACTAAAAAATGAAAAACCAAAACCGAAGTACCAAAAAATTCGATTCGGTACGATATTTCGATTTTCCGGTGTTTATGCCCAGTCCTAATACTCTTAATCCTAATTAAACTCTACTTTGATTTGGTCAGCATTAGTTTCTTTTAGTGGGTCAATATAAGATGAATAGCTAAAAAAAGAATTATATTGTTGTGATCATGACTACAAAGTAAATACACTAAGATAAGTAGAGAGAGACAAATATATTATTAAACTTTGAGTTAGTATATTATTTAACTTTGAGCTGATATACAAATGAACTTAATAACTTCTGTTCATTGAAAGAAAAATTGCTCGGAAAAAAATAAGTTCATGATGCATAATATACGATCACTATATTAATAATGATCTTTAGCGGTAATTAATTAATAGAAAGAATTTAATTGTCATTAAATATGTACTTTTAGCGGTAATTAGCACTCTTCATATTTGTTCCTAAAGCCTTTAGTGACATTGGATCCAATGACAATAACTAATGTCGATAAAGAATGTACACTCTTTATTAATGTGTATATTTATTGCCACTAAAAAGTGTTTTTGTTGTAGTGAATACATCATCCCAAACACATCGTAGCACCTAAAGATGTATGCTTGATTAAGCTGCTTGCAAATTGTTTGCAACTGGTTTGTTTGGTTAAGCTTCTTGAGAGAATCTCCAATCCTACACTCTATTTTACTCTTCAAATATAGAGTTTTCTATTTTTTAGATAATAAACTCCAATCCAATTCTCTAATTGACACGACCCAGACCATCGTGATTGTTACCCACTATAACCGTCTGGTGGGAGAACCACTACTAGAACTCAACTAAGAAACTAAATAAAAACTAAGACAATTGAGTTACGGAAGCAAGCACGGAATTTAAATACCTAGAATCTGAAAGTCAATGTACAAAAACATCTAACAAGATCCATAAGTCTAAACCAGAAGATAAACATCCCTAAACTAATGAACTATTCCACTAACTAGAAAAAATGTCTAAGTCCGAATATAGTGGCATAGACAAAAGAGACTCTTTCTCATAGCAGTCCAGAAGAGCTGGTTCACCCTTGAATTTGAGCAACGATGACTCATCTTCTAAGCGAGGTCTGTCAATAGTCACGTGAATATGCCCTGTACTCAACAAAAATAAGAGCAAGTGCAGTATCAGTACACAACCACAGTGTACAGGTAGGATCACGCGGCTATTCCACTATTGTAACATAAACAAGTCAAACAACAATATAATCACACACATATATATCAACATTAACAACATTATCAACATAAAGAATTAACAACACATTTAACATTTAACTTCACATCATTGGTCCTTTCACGGAATACAAACCCAAATAGTTAGCTTGTCGGAACATGGAAATTTCATCTCATATGTATGCCAAAATGTTACAATCCGATCAAATATTATGCCAAAGCTAGCATGACAATTCGATCCAAGGTTATGCCGGAATGTGGTAACCCATTAGTTATGCCAAAACATGGCAACCGATCCCAAATGCACAACACAATCACTATCACAAGTATATCAGCAAGATCATACATTTACATCATGATTTCATGGCAACATCATTTACCCATCTCATTTACAACAAGTGTGATCAACATTGCAGCATTCATACATATACAAGTATAACAATGAAACAAGAATATGCATATATCACAGAAACATAGAATCACTACCTCGAAACAAGCTTGAAACCCTAAGAAACTTGATCATTCCCATTCCGAATTCGTACCATGTGTTCTTAGTCTACAAATAATAACAATAACACGGGCATTAATAAATCATCGCTACTTATCTAAAACTATAACAATTCATTAACCCTAGATCAAACCAATGATCTCAACTAATCAATTTAGGATTGTTTCCACCATGGAATTCATAACAAAACACTTCCTCATCACTATTAACTCGTTATATTACGTTCGATGGATCGACAAACGAATTCGGGGAATGAAAATTTTACCTTTAGCCTCAAGAATGGTGAAAAACAAAAAGAAATCGCATGGGGTCGTTCTTTAGCTCTAAAAGTTGAAAGTGCATAATGAGGTTATTTAGGGATTTATTGATGACTTTAACTCGCGTCCTGCCCAACACAAGGGCGGCGCCAAAGCGGTAGAATCCCCCGCTATGGCGGGATTATCGAACCAGTGAGCTATCTCAAGAATTTTCCACACCTCATTTCACAACACACCTCTAACCCATGACATTCAAAAAATACTACAAAAAAAAAAAGGTAATTTGCAGAGGTTTCTTTGTGGGAGTTTTAAAAAAACTCCACCAAAAATATCATTTTGTAGCGTTTATTTTAACCCCTGCAATATAATTTATTATGTGACGATTTTATTCTGGATGCTTTAATAGCTTCCGCAAATTGCATCAATTTGTGAGGTTTTGTGAATGCCACAATTTATTTTATTTGTGGCGGTGTTATTGTGGAGGTTTGTGATAACCTCTACGAATTAGATCAAATGTGAAGTTTTGCAAATGTCACAATTCATTACAATTTGTTATACTTGTACAAAATAGGAAATAAATCAAAAAACTTGAAATATAGAAAAAAATTTAGGTACTAAAGTAAAAGGTAAATTTATATGATGACAATTATATGATCATAAGCACTAGGCTGGTAAAGTTTAATATATTTCCATGAGATGAATATTTCAAAGAAGTGGATTTTGGATGTGTAGTCATACAAGATTAGGTAAGATTAAAAAATAACAACTTTCACCATAAGGTATTAGTAGCACGTTTTGATTTTAAAACGTTTTGGTTTTAACATATTAAATAATTTGAGATGATTTAGGTATCCTTTAGTGTTTTATAAGATTAAGATGTCAAATCTAATATAATTAAGTGTGCATCAAAATTTTTTGACATTAATACATATTTTAAATTTCGAATTTTCTATTAAACCCAATTACTATATATAAATATTATTTTTACATATGAATGTAAATAACTTTTGTCCTTTATCTAAAACTTAATGAATATAAACTTTATTAGAATGTGAAATTCATCTAATACTATATTAACAAAATTTTTATGTTTATAAGAATATATGGTGTTGTTGTGGTGAAAAAAATATGAAAATTAACAAAATAATATTTTGTTTATAAGAATATATGATGTTGTTGTGATGAAAGAAAATATGAAATAAAAATAATAAACTCAAATCAGTATAATCATATTACTATATTACATTTTTTTACATTTATTTGATGTGAAATCACTTGTTAAAGTTTAAAACTTTAATTTATCAAACATAATAACTAATTGTGTCAATTTGTCATGAATTAAGATTTATGTTATTTTGTAACTTAAGTATTTTAAATGTAGTCTATGTTATAAATGACAGAACTCAAGTTTCTTGATGACGAGCACCCCACACTTCCAACCCAAAGGTTGGAGTTCGAGTCACCAAGGGAGCAAAAGGGGTGTCCCCTCTTAGGGAGGGTAAAAAATAAATAATAAAAAAAGGGTAAAAACTCTTTCAAAAGAATTAAATAACATATTGAGACTGTATTTTATGGGTTATGCTTACCCTTGTAGAGTGTAGTTATTAGAGTTCTACAATCATATTTAAGGGGTTACGAATTACCACAAATTAACTTTGAAAATCATCACAAATAGCATATTCATTTTGTGGCGAACGTAGTAGAGGTTCTATTAAACTGTCACAAATATATTTGTGGCATAGGTAATTGTGGCAATTTCTAAAACCGCCTCAATTAATTTTGTGTTGGTCAAAAACTCCCACAAATCGATTAAAAAAAATTCATAAAATGACCCTTTTTGTAGTGAAATACCCTTTACCCTAAGTTTGATTCCCCGAGATCTATTCACTCATATTTAATTTCGTAAAGTCCTAGGGGTTCGTTAACGAGTTATATAACTACTCATGTAATCAAAATCATAAATGATTCACTCGATTGGTACCAGATTTCTCACTTTAGTGACTCCGATTTTCTCCAAATCTGGACAAGGTTGAGAAAATTCAAATGCTACTAAAAAAAATTTCGGTCCCAGTTTCCCCCCTTTGGCATTTCTATAACGACGGGAACAGGTTGTTACATTATTTTACTTTCTAAAAAGAATCTTTTTCTCTCCTTAATATTATACTATATTATTTTTATTTCATTCTTAATTTCTTATTTCATAATATAAATCATTTGATTCTTTTTTTCAATAATTACTTTACATAATTCTCATGTGATACATTTTATTTTTAAATTGTTTTATTAAATAAACCACCAAATTATTCATTTCTGTTATTCTAAATACAAGAAATATTTATACATATCCTGACTTAATGATAAAGTTCACATACCTGAAATACCATTTACATAAGCATTACATAACACTCCAATTTTTGATATCATTACGAGGCTCCCATGAGTGCTCTATTAATGCATTACGGAGTTCAAAATATTTTTGTCCTTACATTTTTTGTATCTGCTAAAATTGTTCAAGTCAAAGCCCTGAGATTTTCATTTTCAATCATTTTTTATTCGTTGAGTTGTAGCCCCTTGACATCTTTAATTGGTGTGCAATTAAAATGACGTTCATCCTCAATTATCACGTTGTGCAGTATAATACATGTAGTCATTATATCATGTAGCACTTTCTTTCTCCAACAACATGACGGCCCTGCAATATAATTGCAAACTCCAAATGCACGTTCAACATCTTTTCGACATAATTCCTTTTTCATCCCGAATTAACTATTATGTCGTGTATTGTATTTTATCTCGTATTTAAATTATTGTGTTTTATGTATTGTATTGTTATCTGGATTTAAATTAAAATTGTTTTTTACCATTTTAATTTTGTAATTCTTTATAATGAAAATTAGAAAAAATTTAAAAATACTATTAGTTTGAAATTCCCTTGTACCTATATTCACTACTATATCTTTTAAACATATTGTCCCAACACTTAACGACAGATTTGCAATCTTAGATATTTAATAATGAAATTATATATAAAATAATATGTTAATTAGAAAGTAAAGGATATAATAATAAAATAGTGAAATAGTGAAATAGAGATTGTAAATAGTAGTTCTCCAAATTTGGAAAATTACTATTCCAACTCTCTAAATTTGAATAATATAGAGTGATTTGGAGGTAGATTGGAGTATCCATTCTCTATTTTAGCCTACAAATATAAAAAAATTGAGTGTAAAGTAGAGATGGTCTATAGTTGTCTGCTCGACGTGTTTGTATGTATTTGAACTACTTGCAAACTGCATGTTCAAAAAGCTCTATTTGTAAGTTTCATGCTTATACGTGAAAATATGTATTTAAATGTATATCCATGCGTATTTATAACTCGATCTCGTTAACTTAACTTTTATTTTAAAGTAATAATAATAATTTCTTTTTAATAATTTATTTAATTTTGTAATTAAATGGAATATAAAAACAAGATATGAGTCACCTAGAAATTGGGTGCCATAAACGGACTACCTTTCCTTTTCTAAACAAACAAATTTACAAAAACCAACATTTTTTTTAATCTGAAGAAAATCTTGTCAAGATGAAAAAAGGGAAAATATCCAGAAATAATCTTAATCCATTCTTTAAATCAAATTTTACTCTTCTCTGCTGTAAATTAGGTAAACTCAAAATTTTCCATCTCTGTTTATGTAGTGATCATTTGTTGTATTTCTCTTAATGTTGAAATTGCCTTTTCCTTGATATAAAGATTAATATTTGATATTTCATGTAATGTTGAGATTGCATATTTCTCAAATTAAAAATTTGACATTTGACACTTTTGGTAATTAATTTTGGATCTGATTCTTATCAATTTCATATTGTAAATGTTGGCAATGGGATGAATTTATAATGGGAACGTGGTCGATTCTTATAACCGACCATAACTTGTTTGAGACTGAGACATAGTTATTATTATTGTATTTGATGGACAACAAATGCAATTATGACTATGATGATAGATGAAGTTTTAATTTTTATTTGTAAACTAAATAAGAAGAGTTAATCCTTTTAAATTGATACACTTGAGTCGAAGGTCTTTTGGAAACAACCTTTCTACTCCACGAGATAGTATTAACGTCTGCATATACTCTATCCTCTTCAAACCCCACAAAGTGGGATTTCACTGGGTATGTTGTTGTTGTGATGTTTTTCAATCATTTCATTTATAAGCCAACTGCTAAATGATTCTTCTGTTATGGCAGAGATCGTGTAGTTACTTTTCCGTTTAGATGGCTGAAAGTTATATGTCTCAACTTGATGTTGCTTCTCTGAAAGAAACACTATGTGCTCAACAACAGCTTCTGCAGAAGCTTTACAATGAGTTGGATGAGGAAAGAGAAGCTTCTTCCAGTGCTGCTAGTGAAGCGCTATCTATGATCGTGCGTCTCCAAGGAGAAAAAGCTGCTGTAAAAATGGAAGCCGAGCAGCATAAGAGATTAGCTGAGGAGAAAATGTGTCACGCCGAGGAATCATTAGACATTTTTGAGGATCTTTTCAATCAAAAGGAGATGGAGATAGCTGCATTGGAGTATCAGGTGCAAGCTTATAGGTATAAGCTGTTGAGCACGGGGTGTGCAGATCCCGGGGTCGGTGAATTTAAATATCCTGATAATTTGTTGCAAAGAAATGAGACTTTAGCAGGAGAAATGAATCTCCAAGCCCTTGGAAGGCGTAACTCCGCCCCTCATTTTCCACTTAAATTTCCAAAGAAGGGTGCTATGGAAATAGATGATTCAAGTTTAGAAAGAGATTCAAATTCGAAGACAGTGGAGGAATACACAGGGCAAGAGATGAATGAGCAGTAGTCGGATACAGAGAAGAAGACTGATATTTCTAGGACTGAAAGTATCAATTCGTGTTGGCAGCAAATCAGGAAATTGGATGATCGAGTGAAAGAGATTACAGGAGTTAGTTATGCGAACTTGAGGAGTGAAACGAGGTCTCCTTCACCACTTTCTCAAAGAAGCATTCAGATAAGCAAATCGGAAAATGAAATGTACCAGCCTAAGCTCCATGTGAGCAAATCAGAAACTGGCACGCCTTCTGATTCCAGTTGTTCTCCAAATGTTCTTGATGTCTTCGAAGTGCCTCGAGCAGAAAAGGATACTGTTGATATTGGATTGCCTCCTAAACACGATCGCAAGATGGTTTTGCGTAATGATGAAAGGCTCGAGAGACCAGATTCTGTCAAACAAGAGGCTGTAAAATCATCGGTCAAAGATGAAGCTGAATTGCTAAAGAAGTACTTTGTATCTGCACAGCGAGAGAAGAAGTAACGATATCAGTTGAAAGCGCTTCTATTTCCTGCCATTGGCACTATCATGGCTACACAGCTTTCATGCACATATGAGCTCATTTGCACAATCGAACATCTGAGATAGGTGAAGTTGGAAGAGAAGCCACAAGACAAGAACTGGCTCGAGAAGAACTGAAGTTGTTACATGAAATAAAGGAGCAACTAAATTTGATGCACTCTGAAATCCAAAGATTGAAAACCGACAAACTCCCTCCAAGTGACGAATCATCCTTACTTCCTCTATCTGAGGTACATTTCATTTAAGTTCCGTCCTTTCTTCTGTCTATAGTTACTTGCTTTCAGTCACATTACATGTGAAAATGTTGATAACATGTTTACCATTTTCAACAGGCAATGATACACTTTTCGCTCTAATCGATCTATTAAAAGTTTGAGTGCCACCAGTCATAAGGAAAAGTCTCAGCTCTTATGTAATCAAGATGCTGTCATCTGTTGATGTTAGTGAAGTTTGAATAGTGTTACAGCAGTTTTAGATTTATTTGTGTGGTTTCTGAGAGATTGATTCCTTTGTAAATTGACAACGTAGAGAGTACAGTAATGTATAGATGCACCTCGGCAACTTGGTTGCATAAAGAGAGGATTGTTTTCACATTTTGTTATCCTGTTTTCAGTTTTAACGTTTTGACATCAGGTACTTCTTTTGTATATTTGAAATTCTAATATAGCTGCGCCGACCCCAACTACTGTAGAATTAAGGTGTACTGGTTGTTGTTTTAGTAATTGAGATATACTGATTGATATGTCAGTCGAAAAGTTGTTCCGAAATTTACTGTCGTTACTAGTCTGTCTTGCAACTTTTTAAGTTTCACATTTGTAGCCTTTACATGTCAAGCTGTTACCATCCTCCCTCAAAACCCGGGCCTTGCTTCTCGAGGTCTCTTTAAGAATGGTCATCGTTGTTTATGAAGTTTTGGCTTTGTCTACGATCTACTTACTCTGTTATTGTTTCTCCATGTTTCTTCCGCTATGGCTCTATTACATAATGTATCAGTGTTCACCGACAATTGGATCCATCTCTGTCAATAGCCTGTTGGATTCTAAAAAAGTGTGAAATGAAAACTAAGAGTTTGCGGACTTTAAAAGAGTTGTGACTCTTATGAAATGTTTGGCGTACTTTTATGAAAAGTCGGCGATTTTTATGAAAAGTTGCACTTTTATGAAAAGTTGTGACTTTTATGAAGGTGACGACCTTTTTTGAAAGATTGTGACTTTTCCCAAAGATTTGTGACCTTCCCGTAGGCAAATAAGAACA
The DNA here is from genome assembly GCA_027704765.1 of Solanum habrochaites. Lineage (NCBI taxonomy): Eukaryota > Viridiplantae > Streptophyta > Magnoliopsida > Solanales > Solanaceae > Solanum > Solanum habrochaites. Next base: position 13,523,506 of record JAKWJA010002499.1, read on the forward strand.
TTTTCGCACTATTCTTTGTTTTCTATACATTGAGGGATTTCGCTCATTTTACATAAAATTATAGACTTTCTTTTTCTTCTTCAACTATTAAATCTAGTATTCTAAGTGTACTTTATCTGTCGTTGAGTGGTTCGCTGACACAACCGGGAGTTTTTGGTATCTTACGCTGGTGATTGAGATCATTTTCCCTGGGAAAGTCATATTACAAATCCAAAACTCGGATACTAAAGGGAATAATTGCCTTAAGGGGACAACTGTGAATTCAGTTGACTTGATCTTTTCCTATTAAAAATTCCCCGATTCTTAACGTGTTTTGACACACTTAGATTTGTGATTAATTTCAGTCTTCTATTCTTTGGTTCTTCACTGGTTCTTACTTGTAACTTCGTGTTTCTGCAAAGTTTGTTGGATCAGTAAGATTTTTGACACAGATTAACAACAATTCGTCGTTGAAGAAAAATATTTCGTATATTTTTTTAAAATCCTGTTTCTGATTCGAGTTTCGCTACTGTTGTTATTTTCTAGTTGTTAAAATGTTACTTAAACTTTGTTTCTTACAAAGATGGTCAAGTTTTTTGTTTCTAAGTATTTTGGAATACAGATGAACAACAATCTTAAGGAAATTATCATGCTGTTAGTATTTTTATGTATTTCTACTGATTGAGAGAATATATCATGAAGTAAATATAAATCAATTAACTTCTCCATAATTTCGGTTCTTTGTTTTAGCAAAGTCGAGTGAGGAATTTAACAAAAAAAATTTATGGTATTCCATTTAAAGATTATCATGTACCTTCTTATTAATAATCTAAGAGTGAAATAGTTTCTAAGAGTATCATCTTTGATTTTTTAATTTTTTTTATAATGTGTAGCTTTTGGAAAAAAGATTGTAACTATCTGTGTGGAATAATTTTACTTCGCAAATATTGTTGCTTTTAAATTCTTTACAGTGTGGGCAAACTGATGATGCGCATATTTTTGTTTACTAAAATATATGTCAAATTGTTAGAGTTGGAAGACTATTTGATAAGAAAATTTTCTATGTGATAAAGAATCCTGTAATTATGTCTGTTTTGGAGAAAAAAAAGACTTTTGTAGTTTTGTACTCCATGAGAAATGTTAGTGTGTCTGTTTTTTTATAGCTAAAGCAAACTTTGTGTTTTATACTCTGGATACAATTGGACTCTACTATTGGTTTGAAGAATATGCAAACTTCCACATAATAAGGCAGTGTTGTACTTTTGATTTTCTATAACTTCAATGTAACATAGAATAAAATTGTAGCAATTTTGTTTGTCCTATTGTTATATTTAAAATACTAGTGGCATGTCTATTTTGATGAGAAAAAAATACTATTGTACGTAGAGTTGGGGTCTTGTGTCTCTATGTGAAACTTTGACATTGTGTATACATTGTCAAAGAGAATTGCAGGCACTTAAGTCTTTCGTAGAATAATGTTTTCCAACATTAAAATATGTTGGAAACTATTTTTTTCACAAATACTCAAAATATTTTTGAGATCACATTTGAAATGTGGGGTTATTTTCTTATGATTAGACTTGTGTCTAATTTAAGTTTGGAACAAAAGATATGAATTCAATGATCTTTTTATTATGTTATAGCCCCAAAATTCTGGAGTATATTTGGTATTGTGGTTGTTGAGTTTCTCTATTATAGTATATAGTTGACTAGTAGAAACATCCAATTATATATATACCTTGTTCAAAAATAATGTGTCTTTTATGCAAAAAAATCACTTAAATGTTGTGATTTTTCATGAAAAGATATGTCTATTATAATCAAGTATTTGCATAGACAGGAATATTGGTGAATATTCATTTGTTTATTTTTGTAAAAATAACATTGGACTGTCTTTATTGAACCCGAGGAAACGGTGTTCATAGGTAGTTCTATAACATCACATTGAAAAGTTACGGTAAATGTCCTTCTGAAAAATATATTTGACAATCTAAACAATGTTTGTATTCACCACAAAATTGGTAGAAAAGGACAAAATATAAGTGAGGAAAAGCTAGCAGGATCGGCGAAGAGCTTTTCAAACTCAATGTTTTTATTTGTTCTTAGCTGCTTGAGGTCAATGTTTGTGACATGAACACTTGGGCTGTCAATTACAAAACCTTGTAGAAACCTGATCAATTAGCAGTTTTGCCTCTAACTTTGAGTGGCCATAAATCAAATATGTCAAGTTTTTTGTGGATTTTAAGTATGTTAGCATTTCTTATAAATCTGTTGAAAGGAATTCTAATCCCTTAGAATTGATTTACACTGACATTAATGATGAAAATTAACACATCTCAGGTGGGAAAAAGTATTTGGTTACGTTTTCAGTGAGAATTGCATTAAGAAATGACTTTTCATTTGCTAATTGGGAAGGTGAACAATAGAAATCTCTAGACAATGTAATATCTAAGTTGAAATCAGCAGTGAAAAAATATATAAAAGTTATGAAATGGAGAGTAAATAATCCCAGTGTGCAGAAATATGTTTGGAAAGTGTAAATCAAACTACGTCCATATCAAACCTCAATCTACGAACAATCGAACGTTGAAAGAAATGATGGATCATTATTTAAATGTTTGGGTTTACATCAAAACTTGTGTGGAGGAAATATCCTTACTACAAAAAAGGAACAACAAAAATTTTTGTCTTTTTAAGAAAGAAAGTGATTTTGGTTTGATTAGAATACACGCTTTTCCATATGAGAAATGGAAAGGAGGAAATCCACGTGAAATATTTTCAAAGTGTGTGGTATCTAGTTAAGTCGCAAGATCCTATTCCTAAAGGATTAAAAGACCTCTGACTGTGCCGTAAAATTAGACTTGAGTATGTCTAAAGAAGGGTCTAAAAAGACCTAGGAAATGAAAAGGATAATGTCTTAATAAAGAGCTTCAGAGGCTTAGTAAAATGTTGAAAGACATTTACTTCCTTCGATTGATTTGTAAAACATTTTTGTGTCTTCTGTAGACTCATCTTTGGAAAGATGGTGGTCAATAACAATATTGAAAGTTAATTGATCTTCTTCTAGAAAATAAACATTTGGGTTCAAAATGAATCTTAGAAAGGAAATAACAGTTGATGGAACTTTTGAAAAATTAAAGCAAGACTGTGTCCAGGCTTAGAAAAAAAATTAAGATTTTTGATCACCCTTTCGATATATAACTCGTTAGTAATTAGAAATTATATCCATCGGATGCAAAAAATTCTTACTTGTGGTATATGACCCTCAATTCACAAATGAATGTGAAAAAAACCTTTTTAAATGTAGAATTGGAGAAGAATTTACATGAACAACCAGGGTTTTGTGTACCGGTAAATAAAGAAAGTATGGTGAACTTGTTAATTCACATTATGGAAGGCACCAAAACAATGAAATAATTCACTCAACCCATGTCGGCAAATTGGACTGAAGAATGATGAAGTGATAAATGTGTTCACATTAAAATCATAAGGTCATTGTTTGTTTGTATTTGGTGATATTTTGATCCATCAATAGAGACACTAATGACCTAATGCTGCTAAACGTATGCTATAAAGCCAATGCACGATGAAATTATTGGAGTTGTTAATGCGATTTTAGATATAAGAATTCGTATGAACGCCATAATGTTTAGGCATTTTCACGTCTCATTGCATTGAAAAGGTAACTTAACTAGTTCAACTATTTAATTTCAATAATGTCAAGTGTCCAATAAATGAAGCTTTGCATTCAAATGAGTGAAAACAAAGTGGACCTCACAATTGGATGTGCATATTTTTGGGAAGCATGATATATCATATAGTGTGTGCGATCAGATTAGCATTTGTGTATTTTAAAACTGAAAAGTCCGTTCACAAGTGATCCAAATAAATTCATGAAGATGACATAAATAGAGTTTTGGAGTATTTAAAATAATACTTAAAACTATGTCTTGCATTATAAACAATATCCAGCAATATTGAAATATATATATGCCAATTGAAATCATCGGACGATTGAATTAAAATTTCACCGAGTGGATATGTATTTACATTGTGTGGAGGAGCAGTCTCTAGAAAATATTTAAAATGAGACATTATTCGCTAGCTCTAAAATGATCTTTGACCTAGGGGCTCTCGATAAGGGTCGGGGAATAAGTTAAAAGACTCTGGAATTTCTTGATAATATTCTATTTTGGGCCCAACCCATTGGCATTAGTAATGCATACACTTTCACACACTTCAAGATGCATAGGTAGGGCCATGGACCAATGACGTCTAACGGAGTCGCGCATATACGACATAGCTGATACTGTTAAAAACTACTCTCTAGTGGAATTATCAGAATTGAACTACTTAAATCCAAAGGATAGTTTTGGATCCACTTACAAAAGGCCTCACTAGAGAGACCAGTTAAAAGATCATCTAAGGGAATGAATTTACGTCTTAGGACAAGTCCATAATGGCGGTAAACTCTATCTAGCAGACTGGAGAATCCCAAGAGCTAGATTCAAGGAGAAAAACAAAGTTTGAAGGACTGTTCGACATTGTCAATAACTCAATCCATTCTCATGATGAGACATGCTCAGGGGGACAAGGATATAACGTTAAGGCTTGTTATGAGGTTAATAAGTCTTAATGGGTTTAAAATGATTTTCTAAGTGGGCAGGTTGACCCAATAGTGTATCTACGCATAACAACTGTTACAAATCACCTATGCTGGAATGTGAAGTGTAAGCCGCTTCAAGAAATGATTGTCAAAAGACCACGCTTTAGACACTGCCTGAAACCGGAGGTGTTCATCGGCTAAACGAACACAACCGTATTAACCATAACTGGTAAAAGGGTTTAATGTGTGACAATATGGTTATCTAGGTATACACCAAAGTTCAACGTTCCAAGATAGTCATCAATCGTTGACCGAGTAAATCCACATATGTTCACTACGGAAAGTCCCAAGGGGAAACCACTTATCCAGATGCAATTAATTCTTGCTTTTAAAGTACACACTACTTGTCCATTGCTTTGTCTTCGAGTCCCCTTCCGCCATTCATGCGGGGGCTTTTGACTTTTAAAAAAGTGTTAATGAAATGAAGAGTTGCGACTGGGTTTAGAAGAGTTGTGAGTGGGTGTTATGAAATGTTTGGATTTTATGAAAGTTGCGACTTTACTGAAAAGTTGCGACTTTTATGAAAAGTTGGCGACTTTTATGAAAATTGCGACTTTTATGAAAAAGTGCGACTTTCTGAAAGGTGACGACCTTTCTAAAAGATTTTGACTTTTCCACCAAAGGTTTTTGTGCTCTTTCCGGTCACACAATAAACCTTTCGCACTAGCCTTTGTTTCTATAAAATTGAGGTATTTTCTCTCTCATTTTAAATAGAATTATTGACTATTCTTCTTCAATTCTACTAAATCTGGGATTCTAAGTGTACTTTTACTGTCGTTGATTGGTTCGCTGACACCTGGCGTTTTTGGTATCTATACTCTGGTGATTGAGATCATTGTTACCCTGGGAAGTTCATTTACAACTCAAACCTCCGTATACTTAAAGGGGAATATTTCCTTAAGGGGACACTGTGAATTCAGTGGACTTGGATCTTTTTCCTATTAAAAAATTTCCCAGATTCTTGTAACGTGTTTTTTACCAAACTTTAGATTTGTGAATTTAATTTCAGTTCTTCTATTCGTTTGTTCTTTTCACGGGTTCATTAAACTTGGTACGTCGTGTTTCTGCAAGTGTGTTGGAATCAGTAAGATTTTTTAGCACATAGTAACACCACATTCTTCTTTAAGAAAATATTTCCGTATATTTTTTTTAAAACATGCTGTTTCTGATTCTAGTTCGCTACTAGTTTAATTTTCTAGTTGGGAAAATGTTCTTCACTTTGTTTTCTACAAGATGTTCAAAGTTTTGTTCTAAGTATGTTTGGAATACAAGATGAACAACATAGCCGGTTAGTCTTTTCCATGAATTCCCCTATCGCACTATCTTGGTGATTTTCCTGATTGATAAATTTGTGAGGTTCGTCAGTTTGTTCTCCATCTGTAATTTTTGTTATTATTTTGTTGGCATAATACATAAATATGCCCTTTAACTTGGCATCACCTCATATTTATGTTCTCCAACTTTGGGCATGCACAAGTATTCTTATTAGATTAGATTCCTCCTTTTCTGCATTGCTTGAGTGAAGTAAACTGTATTGTATTTTGGTTATTTTGTAAATGGATTATTATTTATTCTCCAATGTTTATGATATAGCATTAGGATATATAACAGATACTCCCTTCGTTTAAAAAGAATGATTTCCTTTCCTTTTTGGTTTATTCCAAAAAGAATGGTCTCTTTCTTTTTTTGGTAACATTTTAATTTCAACTTTTCACATTACATGTTTAAGGCCACAAGATCAAAGAGCAATTTTGTATATTTGACCTAACTTTAATTTAGAACTACAAGATTCAAAAGTTTTCTTTATATTCTTAAACTCCATGTCAAGTCAAACCAGGTCTTACTTTGTGAAACGGAGGGAATATGTTGCATGGTTACAAGGACAAACTCTATGGAATTGAGGGAGAATTTAGAGAAGCAGTGCAAACCCTGGTCCTAACCAGCAAAAAGAAGTGTGCGAAGGGGGCAATCAAAGAACATGAAGGGGCCTCTTTTGTTTCTACTCAGATGGAGAGTCAAAATTGATGCTTTGTTATCAGATCACCTCCATTTTGTGGTTGAGGTACCATGAAAATCATGTGTTAAAATTGCTTTCTTTTAAAATTTTGAAATTTACTTTTGTCTCCCTTGGTTTTATCGACCAATTGAAAAAAAAATTAGAGAAACTTGGCCAAGTATGTTATTGGGCCTTCCAATTGCTCATGATTCATTGTTGGCTCTAGAAGAACGGCATATTCTCAACATATTTACATACTCTAACTTTAATATAGGAAGAATGTTCTAAATGCATGTAAGTTTGAATACAACAATTGCGTATTTATTAATCTTTTAAAGAATTAAGAAGTGTACTCTTCTTTTGGTTAAATGATTTCTATGAACTGTCATGAAGGAAGTGAAGAAGGAGCTTATGGATGAGAATTTTGTAAGAAGACTTGAAAAGTCACCATTGTCTTTATACACTTATATTTTTCAATTTACCTTATGTGGTGGGTGCATTGTTTGAGTGCAAGTTCAGCGATATAACACATGAGGCTAACGTAGAAGTGAGGTTTGATACACAAGTCATTCATAAGAAAGGAAGTTGCAAGTATCTTGGTTCCGATATCCAATGAAATGGAAAGATTGGCGATGATGTCACTCATCACATTGGTGCAGGGTAAATGAAATGAAGGCTAGCATTTGGAGTCGTGTGTTACAAGAAAGAACCACCAAAAGTTAAAGACAACTTCCACTAAGTGGTGGTTAAACCAACCCTGTATGGGGCAGAGTGCTGGTTAATCAAAATCTCTCACGTTCAAAAGATGAAAGCTGCGGAAATGAGAACATTGTGATGGATGTGTGGGATACAAGGAGAGATAGGGTTACAAATGAGGATATCCAAGACAAGGTGAGAATGGCTTTGATGTACACAAGACGTGTGAAGTGAGGCTGAGATTCTCTGGGTATGTGGAGAGGATATGAAAAGATGCCCCAGTATTGAGGTGTGAGAGGTTAGCTATGGATAATTTCAAGAGAGGTGGAGGTAGGCGAAAGAAGTAACGGAAGAGATGAGTAGACAGCATAGGACAAAGTTTCAACTTAACGCGGACATGATTATGTAAGATGTGTTGTGGAGAATACTATAAGATAGGAGGTTGTAGGTTGTAGTGAATTGTCTTGGCTCATCCCCTCATTCTAGTAATTGTAGTACTGCTCGTACTTCTCTGTCCGTTTTCAGTTACTATCTGATGTTCCTTGTATTGCGTTATGTTATTAATTTGGTTGTGGGTTATGTTCAGTAATGGTGTTGATCCTTTCACGTTCCATTTACTCTCTTTACTGTACTGCTCTAGATTGTTTTTTTTTTCGTCTATGAAAGCAACTTCTCTCCTACCTCAGTACGGCCTAGGCACACTCTACCCTCCCCAGACCCTACTTTGTAGGAATATAGTGGATTTGTCGTTGTTGTTGGTTGGTGCATTTCTTTAGAGGGGACTTCAAGTTCAAAGATGTGTACAAGAGCTACATGTTTTTTAATTTGTAGCACCAAATTGGGAATGATCCTTCAAGGCAGTCTTCTTGCCCCTCCACTCGACTGACTGTACGATATGCAGTGCAGAAAAGAAAAATGTGGCATTCAATCAGCAGGTTCCAGGTAAAGTTCTAAATTGGAAGATTTCCATGGCAACATAAACATGATATTTAATTTATGTTGTTTTTGTCTACACACTGCATTTTGCGGCCCCATATAGGAGGATATGTATGAGATGACCACGATGGGAGAAAAACATCTTTGTTTGTGCAATAATCTAAAAAGCAATAGGAACAATACTAAACATAGTTCGTAAAGACGAGTTACTCAATTTAAGCCAGACCAAATGGATAATCCATTTAAAAAACAAACACCTATAAATCTCCTCTCATTTGTGTTGCTTAAGATAACAAGCCCCTTAACTATCCTCGTTAACACTACTTGTAGAGTTCGATGGCAATGTCGTTGCTAGGATTTCTTGTAAGAGGTAGACCACCTCAGTTTGTAAATGTCATGAGACACCGCGCTTTTAAGATGCTAGATACCATCAATGAGGAGGAAAGAGAAGCTAGCAAAAGCGAGTTAATTTTTCTCAAGAGTTCTTCACATTCATCTTCATCTTCATCTTCAAATGCGAACAATTCTAAATATTTTCTCAAACAAGTTGAGAGGTCTTTTCCTGTATATGGCAGCTAAAGTCTCTACTTAAGTTTGCTGAGAAGAATACACATTTTATCTCTTTCTGTTGCTACTTTTTGTAAATATACTACCAAATTAGTTATAGATATGAATTTGTTTGTTTTTCTATCTTCCTCTTTTGTCCATAAATATTTTATTGTACAAAATAAGCATAAGGAAAAGTAACAAGTATGAGTTTTAACTTATAAGCTTGGATGGTCACTCAATTTTGGGTACTTGGTGTCCATACAGGGGCGGACCCACATGGGGCTGCCCGGGTGCTTCAGCACCCATTAAGCTCATATAGAAGTATGACATTATATAAAATAAGGTTAATACCGATAAAACAAAAGTCGAAAACACCTAATAAATAAATGTATTAGTTGGCTCCATGGTGGTTGGAAGTGGGTTCTCAAAGGTATTCTATTGCTAAAAAATGGCCCAGGTCCAATTCCCTGTAATTATATTCTTTTATTTTAAAATCAACTCTTTTCATATCTACATTTTCTTTTTACCCTTTCACGAATGTCGTATTCTTAATTTTCTAAAACAAAATTTTTTTGAGATTATTGTTTTTTTGATTTTTTTGGCTTTTTATATAAATATAATTATTTTTTCTTTTTAACCAATATTAATGTATACATTTATATTTATAAAGATCAACTTCAAAAGTAACCTCGATCTTAAAATCTTAAATCGTTACTTCTCATGTTATTCATGTAACTTAATCTCCAAAAAAATAAACAGCATGATCTTCTTATTACTATATTAACTTTTCTTATATTTTGTCTATAAAAAAAATAAAAGGGAAGAAAAAAATGGTTCTAGCGCCTTTATTTCAGTTTTTCAATGTAAAAGCGAAAAAAAGAGCTTCCTTCCGTTGTTGTCTTTTTTGGAACTATACAATTGTATGTGAAAAGTATATCGTTTCTCCTCCTTTTTTGAACCAATTCAAAATTCGATGTCTATGTGCATTGCAAAAAATAACACTATTTGACGAATTTTAGCTCGCCAGTCGCTCTTGGTTGATATAAGTTGAAAAATGGTGAGCACCCTATTAACATTAAAATTTATTAAATATAAATTAATAAAATGATTCGGATATATTGAATTCATAAATATATGAATCCAAATTAAATATTGTGGATTGATATAAGTGATGTTAAATATTTAAGTCCAATAAATATGGATTTTTAATTAAAGTCTAAATTTTATTGATTTGGGCTACATTGGATGAACCCAATTTGTTAAACCAATCTCATCTCATTCTAGAGCCCATCTTGGCGCCACGTATGCCAGATGACGTGGCATGACAAGTCAAATAAGAAAACCAATAGAATCATTGACCATGTGTCAAAGATGACAAGCCCGCTCCATAAGCCCAAATGTCATGTCACTTCAATCTGATTGGATTGAACGGAATACCCTACTGCCCCCCCCCAATCGCAAACTCCTCCTATTCCCCTGTAAACCCCCTATATAAACCTAGGCCCCCCCCCCCCCCCGGTACCACTCACATTCAAAAAACCAGGGACCACCCAGAAATTCTAAACACAGAAGCCCTAGAGAAACTTTGTCGGTACAACAACGCCATTTAATCTTACAAAGCTACAAGTTAAGAATTCAGCATTCAAGTTTCAAGAACGATCAAGATCAAGACTCACCGACTTCAAGAACAAGCTTGAAGCCCTTGAGCTTCAAATAAAAGTCAAGATCAAGATAAAGTTCAAGTTCAAGTTCATCATAGATTCAGAAACAAGCTTTTAACAGCCCTTGAATTTATATTTGAAAAGGCGATGCAGCGGAATTATAGAGATTGTAACACTCGCATTTGAAAATAAAATTCGATTGTTGCCTATAATTTTCGTTCTTGTATTATTTTTTCGACGCGAATTTTTATTGTCTACAACTTATGGCTACGCCCAGTGGGACATCTCACCTCTCATCTAACTTTCAAACGTTCACAAGATTATCAGATGACTTCCGATTGAATAACAACTATCGACATCAACAGCCTCTAAGGTCACTAGCTCCAAGGTCTAACTGGAAGTTTGAAGACATCCTTGGTGTTACCTTTGGAAGTTTTGGAGTTGGTACGAGAAACACAAGGCTGCACACTAGGACAACAAACACTTCAAGTTGTCGTTCTGCGTCAACTCTGTTTTTTGGGTCTTCGACTACAAAAGGAGCAAGTGCCTCACAAATGCTCTAGAAGGAGGAAGTAGTGTTGTGAAAAAGATCAAGAAGACATTGGCTCTACTTGAGCAATCTGGGTTCCAAAAACTCTACCACACGGGAGAACTGTGATTCAACTTATGCAATCATCTCGCGTTATCGCGTAACGTGAGTCCATGAAAATAACTTACGTGACCAAATCCATGTTACGCTCCTACAATCTCCGAATGATCATGCAAACGGATGTGACTGCTGCTTCCTTTCCTAAGGAACAACTGCAATCTGCGAAGTTGGTTGAAGGATTGATGAAGCAATGTACAAAAACCAAGAATCTCAAATTGACAAGTTGATGGACAGGGATAGAAGGACTTTTAGATGGGAGATGCGGCCATGCATTGGAAAAGGGCATGAAGTCAAGAATTCGAAGATCCTGCTAAGAAAGCCACTTTTGATTAAAGGAGATGCCCAGTTTCTTCTGAAGGAATGATCCCACTCGATCGCTGAAGAGTTTATTTGAAGGCACTCAAGATAGTATGAAGTCTCCACTAAGCTTCTCTATGTAGCTAAGCCATACACTGCTAGGATTGATAACTTTTAAAATTCCTTGCCGGTTATCAACCTCCCAAATTTCAACAATTTGACGGGAAAAGGAAAATCCGAAACAACAGTCGCGCACTTCGTGGAAGGACAGGTTAATAGCTGGAACATATGGAGACTATCTTGTCAAAAGTTTGTTCTCTCTCTCTAAAAGGAAATGCCTGCGAATTGGTATACGATCTCGAACCTAACTTATTGATAGTTGGGAGCAACTAGAACATGACTTCTCAATCGCTTCTATAGCACAAGGCGCACGGTCTGATCATGGTAGAACTACGCATACATCGCCAAAAAAAGGATGAAATGAACCGGTCATAGTTTCATAAATGATGGAGGAACGCGAGCTAAATTGCAAAGGACAGGCGTAGATGAAGGATTCTGAAATCGAAATGTGTATTTAAAGGAATGCACTGGGAGCTTCTTTACCATATGACAGAATAAAACCGAAATCTTTTCGAGAAGTTAGCTACTCACACTAATGATAGCGGAGTTGAGCATGTTTTCAAATTCTGACGGAAACAAAATGAGGAGGGAACGACGTTCCAAGCACGTTCAAATCAAACGTGACGCTCACGAGATGCAAGGAAAAAAGTAATCTTGTTCTTGGATTCTGATGTTTATAAATTTTTGATTAAATTGCTTGAGTAAGCTCATTGACTTGCCCCAGAGATGAACGACCAAGGAAGCTGGAAAAAATGATGACCCAAATTTGAAGTACATAGACCTTGTGAGTCATTCATCTTGAAAAATGTTTTGTCTTTAAGAATAGAGTGATGCGATTGGCTAACGAAATAAAATTATCCGTGATGATGAGAAGGCGAGGTTCTAACCATACCTCTATCACGTTTGGTGTCACTGGATCCTGGTCCAAAATATATATCTAGGACAAGCATAAAGAAGAGCAGTACGACCAGGACGGTTGGACAGAGATTGGTGATGAGGGTTTGGATTCTTGTAATAGGCAAAGACGCAAACAAGTTAAAGCTACGAAAAGAATTATCTGAGCGTAGAGGAAAAATGTTGAAATAATAGAGAAGAAAAAATTCAATTTTCCAAGCACCCCAAAAGGGCAAAGGTTTGACGTGCATCAATACCAAAAACCTCGCGTCTTGTGAGTCTAGAGGCGGATCTTGCCAAGCTCGTTCGACACAAAGTTCTACTCAAGGCAATGTCGAGGCATCATGTTTTAAGGTTCTTTTTTGATTCCAAAGAACAAACAATGAAGGTGCCCCTAATGTAAAGAAGGAACAACGATTGTGAACCTCACCAAAAGTGTCTCCTGGGGAAGACGAAAAAGAAACAAGGAAATCCAGAAATGATGTCACTTTCATCTTCTGAAAAACTCTATTGGAACTTTCTGCCCAAAAGAAGCACATGTTCTGTGATACTAAAAATCACATTTACAGGGGTAACAATCTGTCTATTTGGTGAAGCCCACTACACAATCGTCTTTGTAGTATGGTGGTGGGTCATGTGCAAGATAAGAGATAAATAGAATCGTGATAGATGAAGGATCTGGGAGTCAACATTTTGCATATCCACACATTGAAGGAAGGAAATTGGCAATCACGATGGGAACTTAGTGCAAAGTCGAGACGTCGGTTGTACAAGATTGAATCAAGGCGGAGAAGAGGTCCATAGTATCTTATAAATTAGAGATCCACATGGAGATTTGCTATCAAGCGGCATGGATGCAGTGATTGACGCAAAGACCATCAACCAATCATTAATGCGGGGGCCTTGGGTACATGAGAAGAATTGTCTCATCTTCTTCTATCAATGTTTGAAATATCTTGAAGTGGAATGAAAGAATAGATAGTTGCAGCTTGATAATCCTGTCACCGAAGTGGAGCACTAGGATGAAATTCTATAGAGAATTATGTCGTTAAAGGTCAAAATCCAATGAAGTCAAATCAATCAAAATGATAATATCATAAGCAAAAAGAATGTGCAGCTATCGAAAAGGTTTGCTTGAAAAATTGACACTAAAGGACTCTTGTCCCATTCTTAATGAAGGGACGATCCTGCTTCAAAAGAAGAAGCAGAGCTTCTTAGGCTTTGCATATTCCAAAGTGAAGAAAGAACAAGATCAAACCATCTTAACCGTGAAAAAATGATTTAAGAGGGCTAGCTCTTTCCTATCAGACGGATTGATGCCAATAAACTTGTCTTCAAAGTTGCCAGAGAGTAGTCGCTCAAGATCACAGTGCGCAGATCTGGATTATCCCTACAAAGCGCCACAAGAGAAGGTTTTGATTTCCCAATGCCTACAAGGGATTGTGAGGCAGGATACAACCCTAGCGAGCCTATCAGCGCTAGGAAAACTCCAATCAAGAAGATACAACTAGGAACAGCGCGTGAAGGCCAGGTTATAGCCAAAGCGCCAATTCGCATTTCCATAAGAAGGGCAGTTAATAATCATATAACTTTGAAGATAATGTCACTGATCCCATTAAAAAGCCTTCTGTCTTTGATGACTGGGAAGCGACAAACAAGAATTTACTTTCTGTGTTTGAGGAGGTAAGGTCCTCTGAAGAAGAATAACAAGAAAATGAGACGTATTTAAAATTAACAAACGCCTGCCTGCACATTTGATTCGACAGGATTTCAGAAGTTTGATTCCTTCTAGATGATGGAGACAGAGTGGAACTTATGGTTGACTGTAAAGAGGAATCTCAAGGCAAAGGTTCATACTGTGGTTATACACCAAAGAGCGACGGAGGAAAGAGAAGAACGATGTTGGGTTCCTCAAATCAGGTGTACAATAAAAAATGAGTACGATTATTTAACTCAAAATAGAGTGAGGAAGGGTAGAAGAATATTGTCTAGCTTTGTGCCTGTGGTTCTAAGAGGTCAATGACAAGGCTCCTTGGAAGAGGAGAGGCTAAGAGCTTTCCACCCAGAACTTTGAAGAAAGAGTAGTAAAGATCACAATAGATCCTTTGAAGAGTTAACCTTGGCAACTGATGAAAGATCCGAAGCCAACTACTTGAGTTGTTGCTAGAAATTGATGAAGAAGTCGCTACATGTTACTATACTCAAAGAATATAGAGATTATTCATTGGAGTACAAAGGAAATGCCTTGGATTGAATCCTGGTAGCGGGTCCATCAATGGCAGTCAAACCCATGGTTCTCGTCCGTTAAAAAAGCTCAAAGATGTTTTAGACCGACTTGGATTCCGTTGATAGAAAATGAAGTTAAACAAACTCATTGAGGCAGGCTTTATCGTGAGGTCAAAATCCTACATGCATTTCAAAGTATTGTTCATGTGAGGGAGAAGAATGGTCAAATTTAGTTTTTGCGTTGACTTTAGAGATCTCAATAATGCTCCAGCCATAAAAAAAGAGTTTCCCTCTTTCCCTATTCATGAATTGATGATGATGGCCAACCACTGGTTATGATTGGCGAATGTCGTTCATGGATGGTTCATCTGGATATAAATCAAATTCGCATGTCACCAAAGGATGAAGAAACTACAGGCATTTCGCACCAAAGGTATTTATGCTACAAAGTGAGCCATTTGGGTTTAAAGAATGGATGGCGCCCACTATCAAACGGGTCTATGCAAAATATCTTTGACGACTTGCTCATTAAAAATGTTGAATGTTAGGTTGATGATTTGGTAGTAAAGTCGAGGAAGAGGGGGATCATTGAAAGGACTTAAGGAGGTGTTTTGAGTTACTAACGAAGATATCAACTAAGGATGAATCATTGAATGTGCCTTAGGAAGTTACTTCCGGCAAGTTCCTTGGCTTTATGTGAAACATCGAGGAATTGAAATTGATCAAGCCAAAGTCGATGCAATATCAAAAGATGCCTGAACCTCGAGATAGTTATGTGTTAAAAAGTCTCCAGGAAAGTTAGCTACTTGGAGAAGGTTCATCTCAAATCTAGCGGGGAGATTGTCAACCATTCAGTCATCAATGAAAAAAAAGAAAAGGTGCTCCTTTTAATTGGGACCAAAATGTAGCGAAGCTTTAAAAGTAGCAAATCGTATCTACGAACCTCCGGTCTTTGGCAGCCCCTCTATACCTGGAAACCATTGATACTCACATTGGGCAGCCACAAGAAAAGTCTGTAGGAGCCCTGTTTACTCAAGAGAATAGTGAATGCAAAAACAAAAATCTTTAAGTAGAACGATGACGCCAAATGACTAAATTATTCGCCAATTGAAAAGTTATGCTGGCCACTGGTCTTCTCAATTCAAAGATTGAAGCTATTTGTCAAAGCTCATGTTGTCAGCCTTATGTCAGAGCAAAATCCAATCAAGTTTGTATGTCAAAACCGGTCCTTAGTGACCGACTAGCCAAGATGGTACCTCCAATTACAACCAATTGAGATTTGTTCATCCCTCAAAATCATGAGGGACACAGCACTAGGGATTCTTAGCAGACCATCCTCGGTTATACCATGTAAAGATTGGGGTAAATGATAGTTGCCTGAGGAAGTGCACGATGTTAATGAAGTCAAATCCTTGGAAAAAAGGTACTTGACGGGGCTGCACATCGAAGCGGAGCGTTGGTGCTGGCGTGGATGTTCATCCACTCACAAGAAGAGTTCTGAACATTCTCTTTTACTCTAAAACAAGGTTGCCTCCAATATGTGCTGACTATCAAGCACTGATACTTGATTGAAATTGGGCCGTTGACATGAAACCAATACATTTACAGGTCTTTGGTGATTCAATTGGGATTAATCAACCTTACGAAGTTATTGAGTTAAAAACGCGCTGAATTTGCAAACCTTATCCATGATATGCTCAAATTTGATAAGATGGCTTGGGGATGTTAACCCGTCAACCGGTGCGTCGAACAGAGAAAAGGAAAGTTGATTGCATTGGCTACTCTTAGCTTCAACACTAACCCTCCTGATCAATGCAAGTAAACTGTCTATCAAAAATGGATCGTACCACCGTCAAATGAGGAGAATATATTGAAAAAATAAGTTGATCTATCGTCGCCATTGCTGACGCTGCAGAGGAGATTGAGACAACCATAATTTTACTACCTATGTTATGGGATACTTCCAGAAAAATCCAAGAAGAAGAAGAATGACATACGTTGGAGTGTGCTCTCGTTTCCTTTACTACAGGAAACATATATAGAAGATCATTTCAGGGTATTTATTACGTATGTTTGGGAGAGGAAGAAGCGATTCAAGCTCTGTGCAAGAAGCACACTCAGGAGGTAGTGGATCACATCAAATCTGGGACCAAAACTTCATTTTCACCTAAAGAGGATGGGGCGGGTATTAACTGGGCCAACCATGATGAAAGGATTGACTATATTATGAAAGAATGCAACATGCTTGCCAATTTCATGCGATTTCATGTCATAGACACCCGAAAGATTGCACCCAACCATACATCTTGGCCATTTGACGCTTGGGGACTGGATATGTAGGACAATTACAAAGTCTTCTAGGGCGACACTTGATATCTTGGATGCACCTGATATAATTTTCAAAATGGGCGATTGAAGCTGTCGATCTTAACGAGGTGAAGAAAGAGAATGTTACAAATTTTATCCTAATAAATATTATCTAACGCTTTGGCATCCACCATAGATAAGAACAGACATGTCAAACCATTTGATAACAAGTTAAGGAACAAGATTTTGTGATCTTTTTTTTACTTTAAGAAGGCGTAAAAATTCTAGTACCATGCTGCCGCTAATGGTCGTGCTCGAAAAGCATTCAATTAAGACTCTATGCAACCTGTCAAGAAAGTTGTCTCCAATCCAAACGGGATTGGCATATAAAAGAATGGAAAGCTTTGTGGGCATTATAGGACAAATCATATCACCAACACCAACTCAAGCAAACACAATTCACTTGCTTTGGAAGTTGAAGCAATCCTGCCCTCGTAGCGTACATATACCCTCCTTAAGTCTATCTCGTGCTTTTAATAAGAAGTTTCGCTTAAGGTCTTTCAAGTTAGAGATTCAGTGTCTCGCGGTTAAGAAATACCAATCATTACTCGCACAAGTCGGGGGAAATTTGGCCTCAAGCGGGAGGGACCATAGTTGTTTACAAGAAAGACATATTCAAATGCGGTGCGTACAAGCTTGTTGACGCTGATGCTTAAGGATAGGTCCCTATAATGCAAAATTTGAGAAGAGATACGTATTCCTTGAAAGGAAGATCGATTCTCCTTAAGGTACACACTAAAATTGATGTCACTCTGGACGCAAGGGTGTAAACATATGTACGGTACAACAAAAAAAACTGAATAATCACTCAAATCCCCAGAGAAACTACGTTGTGGACTTGATTCTCTTTATTGAGAGTAGTGCGCTTAGAACATATTCTAAAGTTTCGTTGCGATGTGAGTGTTCAAAAAAATGTTCTCATTTGATCTATGCATGAAAAGTCAAAAGCGATTATATAATTATTTTATCTTTTGTTCATCAAACTTAAGGACTTGCACGAAGATTGATGGGTCTATGAAAGGGCAAACCTTTATAAAATATGAATCTCTTATTAGACGGCGGAAGTCTTTTTAAATAGATTAAGTATGCAAATTGGAGTCTTTATATTCTTTGAGTTTAGATATTTGAAGTATCCAAATTCCTAAGTATACAGGTTGACAGTATTAAAATACTCTAAGTATGAAGGTAAGCTTCATATAAGTGAAGTCTCCAAATGCGTAGTAATTGAATTTCATTGCCTAAAGTGTGCGCGAGATTGTCCCTTTGCACTGAAGCGATTTGTTGCGGATTTCCCTCATCACATCTTTGCAGTTCTATGTTCAGGTGTGACAAAATTGTCCTTTTGCACCCTAAGTAGGACTTTTTTAACGGATGTATACTTTAAAAGAATCTTTTTAAATTGCAGGTCTTAAGGTGGACAATATTGTCCCTTTGCACCTTAAGGTGACCTATTTCACTGGTGTATATTTAACAAGGGTCTTTAAATTTTTCAGTGCCTTAAGGTGGACGATATGTGTCCCCTTTGCACCTTAAGATAGCTTTGGTGGCGTGATTATACTCCAATAGAACTATGAATTTCTATGCCTTCACGGTGGACAAATTGTCCCTTGCACCTTAAGCTAGACTTTCACGGATGTATACTTAAAAGAATCTTTTAAATTTTCATTCGTAGGTGGACAATATTTGTCCCTTGCCACCTTCCGTTGACCTTTTCACTGGGTATATTTAAAAGGATGCTTTAAATTTTTCAGCCTTAAGGTGGCCACTATTTGTCTTTCACCTTCCTCTCGTTTGTTGCGCCTTTATCCCTTCCCCGCCTCTTTCCCTTTCTTGCCTCGGTGGACCCCCTTGTCCCTTTGCCCCTTATTCGCTCGAGTTCTGACGTTGCGGATTTATCTTTTAAAAGGATCTTTAAGATTCATGCCTTAAGGTGGACAATATTTGTCCCTTGGCACCTTAAAATGGTCTTTCACGGGTTTATCTGTCTCAAAGTTGGTCCAAACAATAGGACCTTGTTAACACCATAGGTACTTCAAGGCGGGAGCGTTACACGGTATCCGTATTTTAAAACTTTAGTTGGTAAACATTCAGAACTCGAGTAAAAACCCTTGAGATTATTTTCAAGGGGGAGGTGTACACGGAATCCATTAAAGCTTCAAGAGGTTAAGCATTAAGGACCTTGTTAAACACCTTGAGGTTACTAAAGGGTGGTGGGAGCATTACACGGTATCTTATAAAGCTTCAAGATGTTAAGCATTCGGGAACCTTGTAACACCTTGAGATATTACAAGGGAGGGAGCGTTACACGGTATCCTATTAAAGCTTCAAGTTGGTCAATGCATTCGGACTTGTAACACCTTGAGTGTATTTTCAAGCGGAGAGTGGACATGGTATTCTAGTAAAGCTTCATGGTCAAATATTCAGGACTTGTGACACCTTGAGGTTATCTTCAAAGCGGGGAGCGTACATTGGGTATCCTATTAAAGCTTAAATTGGCAAACATTCAGGACCTGTAACAACTTGAGGTTGTTTTTTTTTCAAGGCGGGAGCGTTAAATGGTATTCCTATTAAAGCTTCAAATTGGTCGAGCATTCGGGGACCTGGTAACACCTGAATTTAGTTTTCAAGGCGGGAGAGTTACACGGTATTTAGTAAAAGCTTCATGGTTAGCATTTGGAACCTTGTAACACCTGAGGTTATCTCAAGGCGCGGAGGTTACACGGGTATTCTAGTTTTAACAGTTTCATGGTGGAAACATTCGAAAACTTGTAACACACTTGATTTATTACAAGGGGGAGGTTACACTGCTATTTCTAGTAAAGCTTCATCAAAATTCAGGACCTTTTGTAACACCTTGAGGTTAATCTTTCAAGCCGTGGGGAGCGTTACATGGTATCCTATTAAAGCTTCAGGTAAGTCAGCATTCGGGACCTTGAACACTTGAGTTTATTTTAAGGTGGGAGTGTTACATGGTATTCTAGTCACTCATGGTTAAAACTTTCAGTTCCTTTGAAGACCTGAGGTTATCTTAAAGGCGGGAGCGATACATGGCATCCTATTAAAAGCTTCAATATTGGTCAAGAATTTCGGGGCCATGGAACCCCTTGAGAGTAGTATTTATTTATTTGTTAAGGCATGGACATTACGCCATTTTTATGTGATACATCCTTCATTATGTATCCTCCATAAAAATAAATTCCTTTTGCTGCGATCTACAAAAAAAAAAAAAGTGAAGGAGAGGATTGTTTAACCGTCCAAGATGTGAGACTCAAAAGATATTAAATATTGAATCCTGGATGTTGTATGACCTTTATTCTAGATTAGAATCACCAAGTGGATTGTGATGTTGTTCCTACTAAAGATATGAGATTTTAGTTTAAAATCACAATAATCTGAAAAATTTTTAGCATGGGCAGAATCTAGAGCAACTTAAAAAAAAAATATTTAGAAAGATGGAAGGTGGGTTACAATTTTGAATTTTGGATATTGTTAGAGATTAGAGGAAGTTATAGTTTACTGAAAAATCAAACGGGTTCATGATTTTGATTTTATACATGAGATTATGAATTGCAACGCGAAACATGTCAGGCTGTTTAAAAAAGGGAGGAATTTTTAGCATGACCGAATATAGAGTTCTAAACTTCAACAAAATTCCATTCTAGAAAGATTAAGGGATTAAAAAAAAAAATTTTAAAATTTGGATATGTTAAATATCCAAAAAAAGTCATTTCTGAAAACTCAAATGGTTCATGATTTTGATTTTGCTAGGATGATATATGAAATTTTTTACGAATATCACGAAACATGTCAAGCTGTAAAAAAGTGATGAAATTTTAGTATGACAGAATCTAGAGCTAACGTCAAAAAAATGCATCTAGAAAGATTTCTGAAAGTATGAAAAATTTTAATTTTGGATCTGTTTAGATATTGAAAAGTTCTACGTTTTGAAAAAATCAAATGGTTCATGATTTGATATTCTACAATGAGATTAAATTTTCTACGACGAACATGTCAGGACGTAAAAAAGTGACGATTTTTTTTAGTGTCATGATAGAATCTATAGGCTAACTTCAAAAATCGATCTAGAAATATTCTGAAGGTATAAATTTTGAATTTTGGGATGTTAGAGATTAGAAAAATCTAGTTTCTGAAAAATCAAAGGTTCATGATTTTAATTTTTATACAATGAGATATGAATTTTCTACGAGAGATGTTCAAGGTGTAAAAAAAGTTGAAGAAACTAGATAAAAAAAAAGAAAGGAAAAAGTACCTGAGTAGGCCCTTTTTCGTCGTAGGACTTCAAAATCCATAATTGAAGATAAATATGGAGGACAATGTATCCATTTATAGATGTCATGTGGTGGGATAGAATCCTCTCTCCTAGTTCAATTACCAATTTCTTTTTGGCTTGGCAATAAAACATAATATGAATATGAATTGATAGGATAACTTAACTAGGTCAACTGCATTCTTTTTGCTTGGGGAAATAAAATTATATATGAATATGAAATTGAGTAGGATTACAATGCACTTGAATTATTATTTCCCATTTGGTTTGGGCAAGTTAAACCATATATAGGAAATATAAAATTGAGTAGGATTACATTGTTAATTCACCAATTATAATTCATTTTTGCAAACTAAGGTTGAATTTAGTAAATGTAAGGCTTCAAGACTAGTCTCTTAAAAGATAAAATCTGACAAGATGAAGCAGGGGGCATTTGTAATCATTTAAAATTTTATTAAATATAAATTTATAAAATGATTAGGTTATATTGAATTCATAAATATATTAATCAAAAAATATTGTGGATGAATATTGAGTTAAATATTTAAGTCCAATAAATATGGAATTGAATTAAAGTCTAAATTAATTGTATTGGGCTACATTGGATGAAACCCCAATTTCGTTTAAACCCACCCAATCTCATCTCATTCTAGAGCCCCATCTGGGAAGTAAATTTCCCATCGTTTACTTATCGCACTCCATAATATCTGGTCTAATGGGGAATTAGGATATGGTGACGATCGCCCGGTCGATTGAAGCGTGGGGCATGCCAAGTCAAATAAGAAAACCCCAAGAGAATCATGTGACATGTGTCAAAGTGACAACCGACCGACTCCATTAAAAGCCCCCCAAAATGTCATGGCACTCAATTGATTGGCTGAAGGAGAATCCTATTCAACGCAAAAATACTCTATTTAAAACTATAAATAGGGGGGGGGGGGTACTCATTAATTCAGAAAAGGAAAGAAAAGAGAAATTCTAAACAAGAAGCTTAGTAGAGAAATCTGGGTAAAAAGCATTTAATTATATACAAAGCTACAAGTTAAGAATCAGCATCAAGTCAAGAACGATCCAAGAGCAAGACCACCGAATTCAAGAACAAGCTCGAAGCCCTTGAGTTAAATAAAGTCAAGATCAAGATAAAGTTCAAGTTCCAAAGTCATCATAGATTGCAAGAACAAGCTTTAAAGCCCGTTGAATTTATCATTTGAAAAGGCGAAATTTCAGAGGAATTATAGAGATGAACCTCGCATTTGAAATATAAAATTGGTGTTGATTAATTTTCCGTTCATTGATTATTGTTTTCTCGACGCGAATTTTATTGTCTACCACCATAGTTATAAATTTCTAAATCTGTCCACTGTGTCCAAGTCACTCCGATTGATTTGGCTCTTCAAATATATTCAAACTTTTGTTCATATGTTTTATACTTATGACTCATAACTTTTCTTGAACAACTGCCTCCAACCTATGATTATTTGTTTCTTTTTTTTTTCAAAAAACTTTTATCCTTGAAATCAGTTAGACCTATCATATTTTAAATGTGACCTAGACTTATTTGCCTTGATAATTTATTCATCGAAACATCAATTCGAACAGGAGAATTTGCAGTTGGATATAAGATTTGATAATTCTTGAAAAATAATTAAATGCATCTGGTAATTAATTTGTAATATTTTATGAATAAATTATATTTTTAATCTTTTGCTTATACATTGATTTGTTTGAGGATATGAATGAGATAAAAATAACAATCTTACAGAAGTCATATTGTGAGTTGTTAATAAGCATGCATGTGACCATCTTGTAGACGTGTCTATCAAGATTAGGTGTCATGTGTAAGATAACAAAGCAAACCTCGAAAGAACATCAGTAAGAAGACAATACTAAAAAAGATGTAACGTGGTTCGATCGATTGACCTACATCCACAAAGGAGATGAATAATTCACTATATAAATATGACAGTACAAAATATAGAGAGAAATAACTTCAACCAATTCATTCGGAATCAAGGAGGTTCACATAGGTGATAACACATCACTTGTATCCCACAAATTATCTCCTCTAATCAAAACTCTCAAAGTTCTTAGGACTACATAGTGAAATGTTGATTAAGTTAGAAGGAACAAGTCTATACTTATAGAGTCCTAAACTTTTTCCTACAAGAAAAGGACTAGTCAAATATGGAGACTTTATGTTTTCCTTTTAGGAAAATAAAAGCCTATTTATGATAAGAAACTCAGGGCAAATAAAAAACAAATCTCCTCCTTGGCCTGAATTTCTGACAGAATAAATTTGATCTACCTTCTTCACATAATCTTCAATAGTTTACATCTCTTCTCCAAAATCTCCTTTATTAATTCTATATTTCGACAAAGAGAACTTCTCTGGAAAAATTTCTCCAATGAAAATCTTTATTACTGTCAAATAAGTTGCGATTAGAACTACACCGCCAAGATAAAAATCCGTTTTAACCTAGTTCAATCATTGATTATCAAACCAATGAACCTGGCTCCATCATTGAACCTGACTCTAATACCATCTATTAGAGCCCAAAATAACCATGTTTCATGCAGAAGCTAACAAAGCAAACCTTGAAAGACTATGTATAAGAAGACAAACGAGAAATATACCATAAGACACAAAGATTTAACGTGTTTCGGCCAATCAACCTTCATCTACAAGAGAGAGATAGCAATTCACTATATAAATGTGACAGTACAAATTAGAGAGAAATAATCTCATCAAAAACATTTTTCGTAGTGGAAAAGATCCGGTTTCATACAAGTCAGAAGCCATTTATTGTACCAAAAAATGTTCCCACCCCCACACCCACCACCACACCCCACCCCCACACCCCAACCCCCCCCCCCCACCCCCCCCCAAATAAACAACTTTCAAAGCCTCTAAAACTAGATGCGATGTTGATTAAGTGATTAATTAGAGGAAACGAGTCTCATTTATAAGTCCGAATTTTTTTTTTCCCTACAAAAAACAAGGACATAGCCAAACTATGGAGACTTTCCGTTTTCCTTTATAAGAAAAAGGAAAAAGCCTATTTGTGTGTTTAAAAGAAATATGTGGAGTAAATACCCAACACCAAACATAAAGGTAAATTGAATGCTCGATAGGGCAAAAGGTAGTTACGCGGAATGCCAAGAGTTAATTGATGATGATTAATCAAAAAATAACTTGTCTTGAGAAAAAATAACACAAGAGATTTCTTTAATTGAATTGCTTGTGATTTTTCAAAGTATGACAAATTTTTTTTTTTTTTTTTTTTAATTTATCGATAATCATTTTCATCACAATTAATATCAAAAATGGCTTAACCGTTCATGTTAAATGATAACATTAAGAATCAGTAAATATTTTATTTCAACATATGTTGACTCAGGTTATCACAGAAAACAAAAATTTCACCAACCCCCCTCCTTATCACTTTAACGATGCAAAAGTCCACAAGGATCGGGAGAGTCCAACATCAGTTGCTTATGACCGGCTTCGAAATTAGCAGGAGAACTACTTTCAAATAAATCTACAAATTTTGAAGAGCCCATCGAAAGCGACTTCCTCCAGTGCCCTCACCTGATCCTGAGCCAGAGGCCCCCAAAGAAGCCATCATGTTTGATGATGAATTGAAAAAATCATGAGATCGCCAGGATCAGCGCTACGGAACAACCCAATCTTCGGAGAAAAAAGGAAGAGTCTACCACCCAAGTTGGCTTAATTAGTAGAGTAGAAATCATTACATGCCAATTGTTCATAGTCCGCCATGGAAGAGGGCGTAACTTTGATTGCTCAAGTTTCTCGCTCATGGTTGAATACGAAAAGGAATTTCTTGTTTTTAGCAATTAGGAGTTCACGAGTTATTATACATATATATTTATTAAATTTTCTACTACAAATACAAAATCTACGAAAAAGCTATTGGAGTTTGTCCGAACCCGCGAAGGCACAAAACTCCACCCACTCTGTGAATCACTAAATGGGGATAAAACTATATTGGAACATTTCGATGCCAACAAAAACCGCATATCAACTTGTAAGTACTGCTGGATGTGGTGTGGCTTAAAATGATATGATCGTCACATTGGAATCACAAAGATAAGGTGTAGGGATATATATCTCTTCAATAAAAATAAGTAGTAAATTAAAGTGGTGGCACTAACAGCTAAAAATGATAAAAACCTCAGATTAAGACAACTTATTCGATTTTAGCCAGACCATACAAGGATAATTTAATCCATAATCCTATAACTATTGAACATTTATAAAGATTTGTAGTAGAAAGTTCTGGTAAATCAACAAAATTATTGTTGGACTTGTGGTAATCAAAGGAAATTAAGGGGCTAATAAAAGAGCGTAATGGTATGGTAAATAACAAAAAATAATGTCAATAAACCTAGTCATTAAACTTAATCCAAACAGTAATGAACCAATTTTTTTTTGTAAATACAAAGACGTTAGTCAGATTTTCCCGAAATACTTTTTTAAAAAAAAAAAAAATGTGATTTCTGGGAATATTATACTATTTTCAAATATCTATCGATCTCAAAATAAAATCTGTTCGTCTTTCGTCTCTAATTACTTGTCTATTTTTGAATTGATGCACCTATTAAGAATGTAATGCAGTTAACATAATGGCTTAGGTTCATTTACTCCTATTAATTATGAAATGGATGAATTAAGAACTTAAGATTTTAAAAAAAATTATTTATTTCAAAACAAGGTATGATAGATAAAAAAAATATCCTTTCTTGATTTGTGAAAGTGGACAATAACTAAAAATAATTTTCAAAAAGAAAAAAATAGCACAATAATTAAGATACAAAGGATAAGATTGAAATAAAAATGTTGTGGGTTTCATATTGAGTGCACTGCACCAATTTGGTCTCTCGTAGACAGTATTATGACTCAGATCAAGAAACAAGTTTAATCAAAAAAAATTGGTGATGATGAAGTTCAAACACTTTAATCAATCATTAAAATTCGTCTCAGAAGACAGATGTTTCATTTTATCAACTAAATTTATTACTCGCCAACTTTTTTCGTTGTCGTGATTTTTGTTGCTAGTAATGTAAAAAATTTGTCCTAATTTCGTAGAGCAACCACTGCTTCATAACACTTTGTATTTGCAAAGCAAATACATCACTTATTAGCATATCTACTCCACACTATCGATCCAATCTGGTGGCAAATGGGGTGGATTGGGCGGTTAAAATTGGAATTTACATAAAATGAGTACAGTGTGTTGAATGCTGGGGGGCTGTGAATGCAAAGAAAATTTTTTTATATGGACGTTTTCTGTTTGCGTTTATCACTCAACCTTAGTAAAATCACTCGTTTGGATATTAATTGAGTAGAAAGGAATTAATTCCACTAAACATCGTAATTAAATGTGTCGTAAAGAAGTATCTCAAATAGGAGTAACGCGTCATAGAGGAGATTGGATTTATGTGGCAATTTAAGCCCAGTTTCACTAAATCTGTCAAATAGTCCATTGTATATGGGTTGAAGAGAGCCTTGACTCACCACATGTTTTAAAACTCAAGACCAGAACATCGCATTGTACCAAATTGACGTCTGTAAGGACCAACTGGAACAGAAAATCGCTTTACCCTTCGCTAAAACGTTTTCCTTGTGACGCTGAAAAACAAATGCATTATTACAGAATTTCT
>JAKWJA010002499.1:13550611-13635471 GCA_027704765.1 Solanum habrochaites
AAAGCATGGCCAGTGTTGGTTTAATATTGGTGATATGTTGAGCCTCAATAGAGACACTAATGACATAAATGCTGCTAAATGTCTGTTATAAAGCAAGTGAAGAATGAAAATTATTGGAGTTGGGCTGCGAAGTATTTAGAGATAAAGAAGGCGTAGAACTCCATAATGTTTTACGCATTTTCACGGGCTCATTGCCTGGAAAAGGTACTACTAGTTCAAAATATTTGATGTCAATATGTCAAAGTTGGGGCCATATGTAGTTGGGCATTTCAAAAGATGGAAAACAAAAGTGACGCACAATTGGATTGTGCGATTTTTGAAGCAGGATATATCATATGTGTGGTGCGATTAGATTTATAAAAAAACCAAATTTGCTATTTTAAACTGAGTCCCCGTTCACAATTGATCCAATAAATGCATTATATCACAATAATAGAGTTTTGGATATTAAAAGAATATTAAAACTATGTCTTGCATTATAACATAGTTCATCAATATTGAAAGATATAGTGATGCAATGTGAATCATCGAGATGAAGTAAAATTCACGAGTGGATTGTATTACTATTGGTAGCGGAGAGTCTCTAGAAATTTTAAAATGAGACATGTATCACTAGCTCTAAAATGATCGTTGACCTAGGATGCTCTAATAAGGTCGGTGAATTAAGTTTAAAAGCTACTCGGAATTGTCTTGATAGATATTCTATTTGGCCCAAACATGGCATTAGTATGCATCACTGCACAGTCATGACAATATTTAGTGCATTGAGCATGACATATAACGGAAAGGTCTCTGTCATTACGACATAGACATGATACGTTAAAAAACTACTCTCTAATGTAATTATCAATAAAAAATTAATCAGAATTGACTTATGAACGTCAAAGGATATGTTTGGATCCACTTACAAAAAGGCGCTAAAGAGAGAGAAGTTAAAAGATCATCTAAGGATGCCATTTACGTTTAGGACACGTCATAATGCTGGTAAACTCTATCTAGCATACTGGAGATTCCCAAAGCTAGATTCAAGGAAAAAACAAAGTTGTGAATGACGGTTCGACAAATTGTTCAATAAACTCAATCCATTCTCATGATGAAGACAATGCTCGGGACAAGGATATCACATTATGCTTGTAATAGTTAATAAAGCTTAATGTTTTAATGATTTGCTAAGTTTGGCAGAGTTTGACACAATCTGTAAGCTACAACCGATAACACGGTTAGAAATCACCTATGTGAATGTGAAGTGTACGCCCGCTTCCCCAAAGAGATGATGTCAAAAGCCATCGCTCTATCACTCATGAAACCAGCGGTAAGGTTGTTCCTGGCTAAAACAACCAACCGTAGAACCATAAATGGTAAGGGTTAATGTTTGACATATTGTTATCTAGGTATACACCAAAGTCCAACGGTTTTTCAAAAAGATTTGGCATCTACCGATTGACCGAGTATATCCGACATATGTTTCTCGACGGAAAGTCAAGGGAAACAACTTATCCAGATTCAATTAATTCTGCTTGAATAGTACACATACTCACTTGTCCATTTCTTTGGTCTTCGAGTCCTTCCCCCTTCATTGGGGGGATTGTTGAATTTTAAAAAGTGTGAATGGAAATGAAATTGTGACATTTTATGAAATGTTGCGATCTTTTGAAATTGCGACTTTTATGAAAAGTTGCGACTTTTAGAAAATGGTTGCGACTTTTATGAAATTTTGCGACTTTTAATGAAAAAGTTGTGACTTTTATGAAGTTGCGACTTTTTAGAAAATTGTACTTTTATGAAAGGTGACGACCTCTTCTAAAAGATTTTGACTTTTCCAAAGTTTCTTTTTGTGACCTTTTTCGTAAGGCCACAATTAAACCTTTTTGCACTATCCTTTGTTTGTGTATAAAGTGAAGCGGATTTCCTCTCATTTTAAATAGAATTATGGACTTCTCTGTCAACGCTAAATCTGGTATCTAGTGTACTTTACTCTGCGGTTGAGTGTTCTGACATTTCCGGAGTTTTTGGTTCTATACTCTTGTGTTGAGATCTTTTACCCTGCGGGGAGGTCATATTCCAAATCAAACCTCGGATACTATAGGGAATAATTTCCTTAATGGAACTCTGTTAATTCAGTTGGACTTGATCTTTTTTCCTATGTAAAAATTTCCAGATTCTTTGTACACTTGTTTTACAAACTTAGATTTGTATTAACATTTCATTCTTCTATTCTTTTGTTCTTCCAACTGGCTTCATAAACTGGCAACTTCGTGTTTCTGTCCATTCTTTGTTGAATCATAAGATTTTTTAGAAGCACATATTAACAACATTCTTTTTTAAGAAAATATTTCGTATCATTTTTTTAAAATCTGTTTCTATTCTACGTTCGCTACTAGTTTTTTAATTTTCAGTTGTTGTAAAATTGTTCTTAAACTTTCTTTGTTTTCTACAAAGATGTTCAAAGTTTTGTTTCTAGTATGTTTTGAATACAAGATGAACAACATAGCCTTTAGTCTTTTCCATGAATTTCCCCTATTGCCACATCTTGGTGTGATTTCGTCTATTGATAAGCTCTTGTGGGGATTCGTCTTGTTCTTTTCTTCGTCGGTTTGTCGTTCTCCATCTGTAATTTTGTTATTACCCCCCTTTCTTATTGTTTGATAACCTATCATCACTATGCTCCTTTAACTTGTTCCATCAGCTCATATTTTTATGTATCCTTCCAACTTGAGCGCGTCTGCAAGTATTCTGATTATATTAATTCCCCTCTTTCTGCATTGCTTGAGTGATAGTAAATCTGTTGGTATTTTAGTCTATTTTTGTAATGGATTATTATTTAATTCTCCAATGTTTAGTGATATAGCATTAGGATATATACAGATAACCTCCCTTTATAAATGAGAATGATTTCTTTTTTTTTTGGTTTATTCCAAAAAGAATGGTCCCGTTTCTTTTTTTGGTAACTATTTAATTTTCCCTTTTTTTTTTTCACATGACATTTTTAGCCACAAGATCAAGAGCAATTTTGTATATTTTGACCTAACTTTCATTTAGCAACTACAAGATTCAAAGTTTTCTTGATATTCCCTAAACTCCATGTCCCGTCCAAACACAATGGCCTAGTCTTTTCTTGTGAAACGTAGTGTAATATGTTGCATGGTGAATAGGCAAACTCTATGGAATGAGCGGAGAATTTATGAGAAGCAGTGCCCAACCCCTTGTCCTCGCCAGGCAAAAAGTAAGTGTCGCGATAGGGGCAATACACAAGAACATGAAGGTGGCCGGGCCTCTTTGTTTCTACTAAGATGGAGTAGTCAAAATTGATGCTGTTACATCAGATCCCTCGATTTTGTGGTTGTAGGGACCGCGGTCTATTAAATCACGTGTTTAAATTGCTTTCTTTTAACAATTTTGACAAATGTAACTTTTTGTCTCTTCCCTTGTTTTTATTCGAACCCAATTGAAAAAAAAATTATAGAAACTTGGCCAAGTATGTTTTGGGTCATTCCAATTGCTCATGAATTCATTGTTGGCTCTAGAAGAACGGCATATTCTCGACATATTTACATACTCTAACTTTAATATAGGAAGAATGTTCTAAATGCATGTAAGTTTGAATACAACAATTGCGTATTTATTAATCTTTTAAAGAATTAAGAAGTGTACTCTTCTTTTGGTTAAATGATTTCTATGAACTGTCATGAAGGAAGTGAAGAAGGAGATTATGGATGAGAATTTTGTAAGAAGACTTGAAAAGTCACTATTGCTTTATACACTTATATTTTTCAATTTACCTTATGTGGTGGGTGCATTGTTTGAGTGCAAGTTCAGAGATATAACACATGAGGCTAACGTAGAAGTGAGGTTTGATACACAAGTCATTCGTAAGAAAGGAGTCTGCATATCCTTGGTTCCGATTCCAATGAATGGATAAGATTGGCGAGATGTCACTTCATCTACATTGGTGCAGGTTAAATGCATTCAGGCTGCATTTGGATTCGTTGTTACCAAGAAAAACCCCCAAAGTTAAAGACAAACCATAAGTGGTGGTTAAACCAACCCTGTATGGGGCAGAGTGCTGGACAATCAAAATCTCTCACGTTCAAAAGATGAAAGATGCGGAAATGAGAACATTGTGGATGTAGTGGTGGGATCAGGCAGAAATAGGGGTTACAATGAGGATATCCAAGACAAGGTGAGAATGGCTTTGATGTACACAAGACGTGTGAAGTGAGGCTGAGATTCTCTGGGTATGTCGAGAGGCTATGAAAAGATTCCCCAGTATTGAGGTGTGAGAGGTTAGCTATGGATAATTTCAAGAGAGGTGGAGGTAGGCGAAAGAAGTATCGGAAGAGATGAGTAGACAGCATAGGACAAAGTTTCAACTTAACGAGGACATGACCTTATGTAAGAGGTTGTGGAGGAAACATATAAGGATAGGAGGTTAGTAGGTAGTAGTGAATTGCCTTGCTATCCGCTCATGCTAGTAATTGTAGTACTGCTCGTACTTCTCTGTCCATTTTCAGTTACTATCTGATGTTCCTTGTATTGCGGTTATTTTATTATTTGATTGTAGTTACTGTTCAGTATGTTGTGTGATACTTTCACTTCCATTTACTCTCTTTACTGTACTGCTCTAGATTGTTTTTTCTTCTAATGGAAACAACTTCTCTCCTACCTCAGTAAGTCTAGGCACACTCTACCCTCCCCAGACCCTACTTTGTAGGAATATAGTGGATTTGTCGTTGTTGTTGGTTGGTGCATTTCTTTAGAGGAGACTTCAAGTTCAAAGATGTGTACAAGAGCTACATGTCTTTTAATTTGTAGCACCAAATTGGGAATGATCCTTCAAGGCAGTCTTCTTTCCCCTCAACTCGACTGACTGTACGATATGCAGTGCATAAAAGAAGAATGTGGCATTCAATCAGCAGGTTCCAGGTAGTTCTAAATTGGAAGATTCCAGGCCATAAAATGCGATCTTTTAATTTATGTTGTTTTTCCTACAACCTGCCATTGTGCTGGGCCCCATATATGAGGAATATTAGTAGATGACACATGGGAGAAAAACATCTTTGTTTGTGCAATTAAATACTAAAAGAAAGTAGGAACAATACTAACAGAGTTTCGATTAAGACGAGTTACTCAATTTAAGCCAGACCATAGATGGATAATCCAGTTAAACAAACACCCTTATAAATCTCATCTCATTTGTGTTGCTTAAGGCATACAATCCACCTTAACTATCCTCTTAACACTACTTGTATAGTTCGCTGGCAAATGCTCGTATTGCTAGGTTTGTTACAGAGGTAGCACCACCTCAGTTTGTAAATGTCATGAGACACCGCGCTTCTAAGATGCTAGATACCATCAATGAGGAGGAAAGAGAAGCTAGCAAAAGCGAGTTAATTGTGCTCAAGATTTCTCTCACATTCAGTCTCTCATCTCGTCTTCAAATCGACCAATTCTAAATTTTCTATTTTCTCAAACAAGTTGAGAGGTCCTTTTCCTGTATAGGCAGATAAATTCTCTTACTTAAGTTTTGCTGCTTTGAAAAATACACATTTTATCTCTTTCCTGTTGCTACTTTTTGTAAATTCTACCAAATTAGTTTAGATATGAAATTTGGGTTTGTTTTTCCTATCTTCCTCTTTGTCCAACCTACAATATTTTTATTGTAACAAATAATCAATAGGAAAGTAACAGTATGAGTTTAACTTATAAGCTATGGATGGTCTCAATTTTTGGTACTTCCTATCTTGGTGTCCATACAGGGGCGACCACATGGGGCTGTCCCGGCTGCTTCAAGCCCCCCTTAAGCTCTATCGAATTATTTAGCATTTATATCAAAATTAAGGTAATCGTATAAAACAAAGTCCGAACACCTAATAATAATGTATTAGTTGGCATGATGGTTGGAGTGGGATTTCTCAAGGTCTTCTATTGCTAACAAATGCCCAGGTCCTATTTCCCTGTACTTACATTCTTTATTTCTCGTCTAAAATCACTCTTTTCTATCTACCTTTTCTTTCCCCTTTCACAATTTCCTTATTTCTACTTTTTTCTAACAACTATTTTTGGGAAAGATTATTTTTTTCTTCTTTGATTTTTTTTTGGCTATTTATATAAAAATATAATATTTTTTTCTTTACCCCAGTATTAAATTTAATACATTATATTTATATAGATACTCAAGTCAACTCGATCTAAAATCTTAATCGTTTACTTCTCATGTCGTATTATGTACCTCTAATCTCCAAAAAAATATACAGTCATGATCTCTTATTACTATCTTAACTCTTTTCTTTATCTCTGTTCAATTAAAAAAATAAAAGGAAAGAAAAAATGTGTTCTAGATAATCGCCTTTATTTCGTTTTTCAATGTAAAAAGCGAAGAGTCCTCCTTCCGTTGGTTTGTCTTTTTGTAACTCAATTGTATGTGAAAGTATTCTTGTTTCTCCTCCTTTTGTTTGGAACCAATTCAAATATTCGATTGTCTATTGCTTGAAATAACCCTATTTTGACGAATTTTAGCTCGCAGTTACGTCTCTTTGTTGAATAAGTGAAAATTGGTGATCACCTGTAATATTTAAAATTTATTAAATATAAATTAATAAAAGGATTCGGATATATTGAATGCTAAATATCCACTATAATCCAAATAAATATTGTGGATTGATATAATTGAGTTTTAAATATTTAAGTCCCAATAAATAAGGGATTTACTTAAAGTCTAAATTAATTGATTTGGGCTACTTGGCTGAACCCATTTGTTTAAACCCAACTTCATCTCATTCTAAGCCGCATCTTGGCGCCACGTGTGCGAGACGTGGCATGCCAATCAAATAAGAAAACCAATAGAATTTCATGACATGTGTCAAGATACAATCCCGCCTCCATAAAGCCCACCTGTCGTGTCCACTTCAATCTGATTTGGCTGAACGGAATCCCATATTGCAATCCGCAACTCTTCCTCTATTCTAAAACTATAAATAAGGTGTACTCCTATTCAGAAAAGTGGCACAGAAACTTCTAAACACGAAGCTAATAGAAATCTTTGTGTACATAACGCCATCTAATTCTATACAAAGCTACAAAAGTTAAGAATTCAACGCATTCAAGTTCAAGAACTATCAAGATCAATACCCCGAATTCAAGAACCAGCTCGAAGCCCTTGATTCAAATAAAAGTCAGATCAAGATAAAGTCAAGTTCAAGTTCATCATAGTTCAAGAAACGCTTTAAAGACCGTTGAATTTTAGATTTTACAAAGCGAATTCACGGAATTACAGATAATTGTAAACACTCGCTTTGAACATAATAAAAACGATTACATTGCTTATAATTTTTCCGTTCTTGAATTTTGTTTTCTCGACTCTAATTTTTACTTGTCCTACAATCTGCACGGACCCAGTGGGACATCTCTACCGCTCAGCTCAATTTTCAAACGTCAAAGAATACAAAATACTTCCATGAATAGATAACTCCGTCAACCAACCGCCTCTAAGGTCAACTAGCTCCAAGTTCTCTTACTGAAGTTGAAGACATCTTGGTTACCTTTGGAGGTTTTGGAGTTGTTATGAGAAACAGGCGGGTTACACAGACACAAACACTTCAAGTGGTTCGTCAATGCGTCAACTCCTTTTTTGGGTCTTCGAATCCAAAAGGACAGTTTCCGTCCACAAATGCTCTAGAAGGAGAAGTAGTGTTGCCTGAAATCATCAAGAAGACATTGGCTCTACTTGATCAATCTGGTTCCAAAAACTCTAACCACAGAGGGAGAACTGTGATTCAAACTTATGAATCATCTCCCGCGTATATCGCGTAACGGGAGTCCACTGAAAATTAACTACGTGACAGATCCATGCTTCTCTCCTTCTCTCCGATGATCATGCAAACGATGGTGACTTCTGTCTTCCCTTTCCTAAGGAACAACTCGCATAAATCTGACGGGAAAAAAAGTTGGTTGATAGATGACGAAGCTGTTACAAACAAGAATCTCAAATGACAAGTGCATGAACAGGATAGAAGGACTTTAGATGGAGATGGAGCCATGCCTTGGAAAGCATTGAAGTTCAAGCAAATTGTAAATCTGCAAAAGCCCCGTTTGTTAAAAGAGATGCCAAGTTTTCTTCTCAGGAATATCCAGCTCGATCGCGGTTGAATGATTTTTATTGAGCACTATCAAAGATAATAGAATTCTCACGAAGTCTCTCTATATGTATCTAATCCATACACTGCTAGAGGATAACTTGAAAATTCCTGCCGGTTTATCACCACCTCCCAAATTTCAAACATTTGAGGGAAAAGGAAATCCTAAACAACATGTTGCGCACTTTGTGGAGATAGTGTAAATAACTGCTGGAACATATGGAGACTATCTTGTCAAACATTTTTGTCCCTCTCTTCTAACGGAAATGCCTTCGATTGGTATACGGATATCGACCTACTCTATTGATAGTGGGACAATTAGAACAGGAGTTTCTCAATCGCTTTCTATACACAAGCGCCGTGATCAGGTAGAACTCACAATACTCTCCAGAAAGAAAGGAATGAACCGGTCATAGATTCATAAATCGATGGAGGAACGCGAGCCCTAAATGCAAAGACAACAGGCGTAGTTAAGCTTCTGCAATCGAATGTGTATTCAAGGAATCACTGGGAAGTTCTTTACATCTTGCAAGGAATGAAAACAAAATCTTTCGTGTGATGATTTAGGCTCGCGCGCTCATGATATGGAGTTGAGCATGTCCATCTGCCGGAAAACAAAATGAGAGAAACGCTTTCAAGCACGGTCAAATCCAAAGTCTACGCGAAGGGAGCTGCAGTAAAAAAGTATCTTGCTAGATTTCTATGTTTCCTAAACTTTTTTGATGAATTGCATGAGTAAAGCTCATTGACTTGCCAGAGATGAGCAACCCGGAAGCTCTGGAAAACGATGACTCCAATTATTGCAAGTATACTAGACTTTTGAGTCATCCTCTTGAAAAATGTTTTGTCTTTAGGATAGAGTGATTCGATTGGCTAACGAAATAAAATTAGCCTTATGATGAGAAGGATAGTTCTAACCATACATCTATCCGTTTGGTTCCCTGGATCCGTTCCCAAATATATATCTCTGAGCAGAACAAAAGAAGATCCAGTCCGACCAGGACTTGCCATAGATGGTGATTAGGTTGGATTCTTTTTAATCTAGGCGAAGACGCAAAAGTTTATCTTACAAAGATTATCTGAGCACCCGTTTATGAGGCAAAAATTGTGAAAAAATCAGAGAAGCACAAATCAATCAGGCAAACCCCAAAAGGGCAACTTGAATTGCATCACTACCAAAACGCTCGACGTCTTGTGAGTTAGAGGAATTCTTGCCAAGCTCGTTTGACACAAATTCTACTCAAGGCAATGTCTAGGCATCCTGTTTTAATGTTGATAAAGAACAAACAATGAAGGTGCCTCCTAATGTAAAGAAGCACAACGATTGAATCCTCACCAAAGTGTCTCCTGGGAAGAAGAAAAAGAAACAATGGAAATCTCAGAAATGAATGTCACTTTCATCTTCTGAAAAATCTATTGAACTTTCTTCCCAGAAGCACATGGTCTGTGCTACTAAAATCACATCACATGTACATCGCTATTTGGTGTGAAGCCCACTGTACACAATCGTCCTTTTGTATCTGGTGGGTCCTTTGCTAGAGAAGAAGATAAATCAAGAATTTTGATAGATATGAATCTGGAGTCAACATTTTGCCTATCCACACTTGAAAGAACTTGGCATCATGAATGGGTAACTAGTGAACGTCGTCTGTTGATACATAGGATTTAATCAGTGGGCAGAGGTCCATAGGCTCTATTAAATTAGAGATCCACATGGGAGATTTGCGATCAAGCGCATTGATGCAATGTTGATTTGACCGCAAAGACCGTCATACATATATTACTACTTGGTATGCCTTGGTTACATGAATAGAAATTGTTCATCTTCTTACTATCAATGTTTGAAATGATCTTGAAGGTGGAATTGAAAAAAGATCGTTGCAGATGATAATCCTTCACCGAAGTGAGACAACACTTGCGGGATCAAATTCTAATGAGAATTTAATGTCGTTAAAGGGTTCCAAATCCAATGACGTCAATCAATCAAGATTGATAATTCATAAGCAAAAGAATTGATGTCAGCTATCGAAAGGTGAAAATTGACATTAAAAGACTCTTGTCCATTCTTAATGAAGGGAAGATCCTTTCTTCAAAGAGAGCAACGTCTAGTCTTTGCCTATATCCAAAAGTGAAGAAAGAACAAGATCAACCTCTAACCTGTGAGAAATGCATTAAGAAGAGGGCTAAGCTCTCCTATCGACGGATTGTGCAATAACTTGTCTTCAAAGTTGCCATAGAGAGTCAGTCGCTCAGATCACGTGCTATATATGGCTCTCCCTACAAAGCGTACAAGAGAAGGTTTTTGATCCAATGCCTACAGTATTTTGTGAGGCAGGAACAACCCGCGAGCCATCATCGCAGGGAGAAACTACTCCCCATCAAAGATACACTAGGAAAGCGCGTGAAGGCCTAGGTTATATCCCACCGCCGCCAAGTTCGCATTTCCATAAGACGGCCTAATCATCATAAAATTTTTTGAAGATTGACGCACTGCTTTCCCCCTACACCTTCTGTCTTTGTCGACTTGGTGAAGCGACAAACAAGAATTTTTTGTGTTTGAGAGTAAGGTCCTCTGAAGAAATTAACAAGAACCTTAGAAGTTATTTAAAGTTACATGCCTGCTTCACATTTTGATCGAAAAATGATTTCAGAAGTTTGATTCCTTTTAGGATGAGGGCGAAACGAGTGGAACTTCGTGTTTCCTGTAAAGAGGAACTCAAGGCAACGGTTCATACGGTGGTTTCACCAAAGAGTGCGAGGAAGATGAATAAATGTGGGTTCCTCAAATCATTTTACACTAAAAATTAGTACGATTCTTTACCTCAAAAGAAATTGAGAATGGTAGAAGATATTGTCTCGTGTGGTCTATATCGGTCATGACATGAATCCGTGGAAGAGAAGATGCTAAAGCTGCTCCACCAGAACTTGTAAAGAAGAGTAAAGATCACATACGATCCTTTGAAGGAAGTTAACCTTGGCACTGATGAAGATCCGAAGCCAACTTCCTTGAGTTGTTTTCTAGAATTGATGAAGAAGTCGCTTACATGAATATACTCAAAGAATTAGAGCTGTATTCACTTGGAGTTACAAAGAAATGCCTAGGAGTGAATTCCTAGAGTATCGGTCCATCAATTGGCGTCAAAATGTTCTCGTCCAGTTAAACAAGCTCAAAGACGTTTTAGACCAGACTTGATTCCGTTGATAGAAAAATGAAGTTACAAACTCATTGAGGCAAGCCTTTATTTCGTGAGGTCCAAATATCCTACACATGCATTTAAGTATGTCCTGTGAGGAAGAAGACTTGTCAATCGAGTTTGGCCTTTACTTTACTGAATTCAATAATGCATGCCCTAAAACAGAGTTTCCTCTCCCATTCTAATTGATGATTGATGCCCACCACTGTTTTATGATGGAATGTCGTTCATGGATTGTGCATCTGGATAAATCAAATTCGCATGTCACCAAAGTGAAGAACTCACTGCTTTCGCACGCCAAAAGGTATTTAATAGGCTACAAAGTGATGCCATTTGGTTTACAAGAACAGGATGGCGCCACATATAAGGACTATGAAAAATATCTTTTGACGGGACGTGCTCCAAAAAATGTTGAATGTTATGTTTGATGTTTGGTAGTAAAGTCGAGAAGGAGGGTTGATCATTTGAAAGTACTTTAAGGATGGTGGGTTTAGTTACTCCGAAGATAATCACTAATGTGCATCCATTGAAATGTGCCTCGGAGTTACTTCCTCAAGTTCCTTGGCTTTATTGTAAACTCCGGGAATTGAAATTGATCAAGCCAAAGTTCGATGCAATAGCAAGATTGCCATGAACCTCGAGATATTTATGAGTTAAAAAGTCTCCAAGGAAAGTTAGCCTATTGAGAAGATTCACTCAATCTAGCAGGGAGCATGTCAACCATTCAGTCATCTTCATGTCAGAACGGTTGCTCGCTTTTAATTGGGACCAAACATGTTAGCGAAGCTTTAAGAGTATCAAATCGTATCTAGGGCGAAAACCTCCTTTTTGGCAGCCCCCTATACCGTGTAAACCCATTGATACTCTCTTGCATCGACAAAAAAATCTGTAGGAGCCCGGTGCCTCCAGAGAAAAGTGAATCAAAAAAAATGCTCTTAAGTGAACGCATCGACACGCCAAGACTAAATTATTCGCCAATTGAACCAGTTATGCTTGGCACTCTGGTCTTCTCAACCTCAAAAGATGAAGCATATTTTCAAGTCATGTTTCCCGCCGTATTTCTAGAGCAATCCCATCAAGTTTGTTATTCAAACCGTCCTTAGTGACCGACTAGAAATAATTGTACCTTCCAATTCCAACATTTGGGAGATTTTGGTTCATCCCTCAACCATCCATGAAAGGGACACAACTCGCGGATTTCTTAGCAGCCATCCTATACCAAATTTGATTGGGAGGTTAACTGATGAGTTTTCCTTAAAAGAGGCGATGTTCACTTGAAGTTCATCCTCCTTGGAAGATGGTACTTTGACTGGGGCTGCACAGCGCAGCAGAGCAATTTGCGGCGTGGTGTTGCATCACCTTCACACAGAAGAGATCTATCTAAACATTCTTCCTTTACTCTAAAACATCGTTGCTCCAATAATGTCCCGCTATATCAAATCAACACTGAGTACTTGGACTTGAAAAGGGCCGTTTACATGAAACATTACATTTACCCAGGTCTTTGGTGCCTCTCATGGTGATTACTCACTCTTACGAAGTTTTAGAGGTAAACAAAGCCCGCAATTCAACCTTATCATGATTATGCTTCAAAATTTGATAAGATGGCTTGGGGATGTGAACCCGTCAACACATGTGCTCGAACATGGAATAAGAAAGCTGATGCATTGGCTACTCTATTGGCTTCAACACTAACCCTCCTGCTCAAATGCAAGTACCGTCTATCACAAGATTTACCCACGTCACATGAGATGAATTTATGAAAATAGCTGATCATTCGTCACCTATTGCTGAAGCTGCAAAGGAAATTGGAGCAACCATAATTGACGACCTCATGTTAATGGGATACTTCCAGAACAATCCAAGAAGAGAACTGACATACGTCGTCGTGCAATCCCGTTTCCTTTACTAAAGGATACCTTATATATAAGATCTATTTCAAAGGGTATGGTTAATTACTATGTTTGGGAGAGGAAGAAGCGATTCAAGCTCTGGCAAGAACAACTCAGAAGTATGTGGATCCCATCAATCTGGACCCAAACTTCATGTTTCACATAAAAGGATGTGGTATTACTGCCAACCATGATAAAGATTGCTATATTATGCTATAATGCGATGCTTGTCATTTCATGCTCACTTTTCATTTTCAAATTCATTCAGCCCCCCGAATTATTGCATCCCACCCCATCGCATCTTGGCCATTTGCGCTTGGGACTGATATTGTAGGACAAGTACCTAATTCTTCTGGTGGACACTTTACTCTTGGGATGCAACGGATTACGTTTCAAAATGGGTTAAGTTGTCGCCGCTTAAAGAGCTGAAGAAAGAGTGTTACCAATTTATCCTAATAAAATATTATCTACACGCTTTGGCACTCCCTCACTATATATACTACAATGGCAAACCATTTGATAACAAGGTTAATGAACAGATTTTGCATCTTTTTGACTTTAAGCATGCGTAAATCTACTATGTACCATGCTGGCTCCATTCCACTATCGTGCACTGTGCCGAATCTCCTTTTCCTTGCTGACCTTCATAAGACTCTATCAACCTTCTCATACCTTGTCTCCCAAATCCAAACGGTATGGCATAAAGAATGGAAGAAGCTTGTGTGGGGCATATAGGCAACATTCCCAACACCTAATTCAAGCAACCACATATCACCCCCTTGCTTTTGGAGTTGAAGCAAATCCTGCCACTGAATGCGTCAAATAACCCTCCCTAGACTTGACTATTCAGAATGGCTCACTGAGGAGAAAATGCTCGATTGCGTCTTGCTGAGATCTTAGAAGCACTTGATGCAAATAGTTTAGCCCAACAAAACCTTGAATGTTATCAAGTCTCTTCTATCCCGTGCTTTTAATAAGAAGTGTCTCGCCTTTAAGGTGCTTTCAATTTAGAGATCAAGTTTCGCGGTAAGAATGCCAACCTTACTTCGCACAAGTCTGGGGGCAAATGTGCCTCAAAGCGGGAGGACCATATTCGTACAAGAAGCAATTCAAATGTGTGTCTTACAAGCCTTGTTTGGCATTTGCTGATGGCTTAAGGATCGGTCCTATTAATGCCAAATTTCTAAGAGATACATCCTGAAGGAAGATGATGCTCCTTAGGTCCGACCCTAAATTGCATGTCACTCCTGGCCCTCAAGAGTAATAACTATGTACGATACAAAAAAAACAGAATCATCACTCAAATCCCCCGACCAAGTTGTGACTTGATCCTCTTTATTGAGGCTCCGTAGGCGATTAGAACCATATCCCATAAGTTCAGTTGCATTAATGTCAAAAAATGGTTCCATTTGATCGGGTGTCGTTGCATGAAAGTCAAGCGATTATAGGTAATTTATTTTATCGTTTTGTCTCTCAAACTTAGACTTGCACGAAGTATTGATGGGTCCAGGAAGGGGCAAACCCTTATAAAATACGAATCTCTATTAGTACGGCGGAAGTCCTTTAAATTGAGATCAAGTATGCAATTGGAGTCTTTAATCTTCTTTGAGTGTTATTATTTGACGTCTCAAATTCTTCTAAGTATCCAGGTTTGAGTATTAAACTCTAAGTGGGAAGGGTAAGACTTCAAGTATATAAGTAGAAGTCTCCAAATGGCGTATGTAAATTGATTTCATGCCTACGGGTGCGCGAGATTTTTTTCCCTTTGCAACTAAGCTAGCTTTGTTTGCTATTATCCCTCAATACATCTTTGAATTTCTAGGTTTCAAGGTGGACAAAGTTTCCCTTGCACCTTAAAGCTTGGACTTTTCACGGATGTAATCCTTAAAAAGAATCTTTTTAAAAAAAAAAATTTCATGTCTTTAAGGTGGACAATATTTGTTCCCTTTGCATCCTAAGTTGACCTTTCACTGGTGTCCTTTAAAAGGTTTCTTTAAATTTCATCCTTAAAGGTGGACATATTTGTCCCTTGCAACCGTAACCGAGCTTTGTTGCGATTAAGCCCTCAATAGATTCTCTGAATTTCTATGTTCAAGGTGGACAAACTTGACCCTTTGCACCTTTAAGCTATGACTTTTCATTCACTGATGGTATACTTAAAAAAGAAATCTTTTTTAAATTTTCATGTCTTAAGGTGACAATATTTGTCCCCTTTGACACATTTAAGTTTGACCTTTTCCCTTGTGTCTATTTAAAAGGATCTTTAAATTTTTTCATGCCTTAAGGTGACATATTTGTCCCCTTTCACCTTAATCTACTTTGTTTCGAATTTATCCTTCAAGCGAATCGTAAATTTCTATGCCGTAAGGGGAAAAACTTTGTTCCCTTTGCACCTTAATCTAGAGTCCG
Source organism: Solanum habrochaites (assembly GCA_027704765.1). Classification (NCBI taxonomy): domain Eukaryota; kingdom Viridiplantae; phylum Streptophyta; class Magnoliopsida; order Solanales; family Solanaceae; genus Solanum; species Solanum habrochaites. Next base: position 13,566,239 of record JAKWJA010002499.1, read on the forward strand.
CCGACGGATTTATCTTTAAAGAATCTTTAAATTTTCCTGCCTTAAGGTGGACATGTTTGCTCCTTTTGCATTGCCCTTAAACAACTGGTCCTTTTTTCACGTGGTTTGTTTTTTCATATCCTGTCTCAAGTTGTCAAACATTCAGGACCTTGTAACACCTTTAGGTTATCCTTCAAGGCGGGAGCGTTACACCGGTATCCTATTAAAAACTTTAAGTTGGGTTAAACATTCTGAACCTAGTAACACTTGAGATTTATGGTTCAGGGGGCGAGTTGTTCACACGGTAATCCTAATTAAAGCTTCAAGAGGGTGTAGCCATTCAGACCTTTGTGTAACACTTTGAGGTTTATCTTCAAGGTGGGAGCGTTACCCGGGATCCTTATAAGCTTCAGATTGGTTTAGCATTCGGAACCTTGTAACACCTTGAGATTATTTTCAGGGGGAGCGTTACACGGTATCTATTAAAGCTTCAAGTTGGTCACGCATTCGGGACTTGTAAACCCTTGAGTTTTTTTCAGAGGCGAGAGGTGTTACAACGTATTCTAGTAAAGCTTCATGGGTCAAATATTTCAGGACCTTGTAACACCTTGAGTTTTATCTTCAAAGCGGGAGCGGTAATGGTATCCTAATTAAAGCTTAAATTGGTCAAACACGTTCAGGACCTTTGAACACCTTTGAGTTGTATTTTCAAGTGCGGGAGCGTTACATGGTATCCTATTAAGCTCAAATTGGTCACCATTCAGGACCTTGTCACACCTTGAATTGTATTTCAAGGCGGGAAGTACACGGGTATTTTAGTAAAGCTTCATGTTAAGCAGTCGGACTTGTAACACCTTGAGGTTATCTTCAAGGCGCGGAGCGTTACCACCGTATTCTATAAAAGCTTAATGGTTTAAACATTCGAAAACTTGTAACTCCTTGATTGTATTTTCAAGGGGGAGCGTTACAAACAAACTACATACACTGTATGCTAGAAGCTTCTTCAAACATTCAGACCTTTTAACCCTTGAGTTATCTTCAAGGCGGGAGCGGTTACATTGTATCCTATTAAAGCTTCAGTTGGTCAGGCAATTCGGGACCTTGTAACACTTGAGTTTTATTTTCAAGGTGGGAGTGTTACACGATATTCTAGTAAAGCTTCATGGGTCAAACATTCAGGACCTTGTAACACCTTGAGGTTACTTCTAGGCGGGAGCGTTACATGGTAATCCTATTAACGCTTCATATTGGTCAAAGCATTTCGGGCCATGGAACACCTTGAGAGTATTTTTATTTAATTTGTTAAGGCGATGGACATTAAGCCATTTTTATGTGATCATATCCTTCCATTATGTATCCTCCAAATTCTTTTGCTGATCTACAAAAAAAAAAGGGAGGCTAGATTGTTACCGTCAAGATTTGAGACTCGAAAGATATAAATATTGAATCTTGATGTGTTGTTAGACCTTTATTTCTAGATTAGGAATCCCAAGTGGGATTGTGGATTTCCGTTTGTGCCTACGCAAGATACGAGATTATTAGTAATTCCACAAATTCTGAAATTTTTTGCAGGCAGAATCTAGAGCTAACTTAACAAAATTAATTTTAGAAAAATCTTAATGTGTTAAATTTTTGGAATTTCTGGATTGTTAGAGATAGAAAATTCTAGTTTCTGCAAAATCAAACGTTTCATTATTTTAATTTTTCTACATGAGATATTAATTTTCACGACGAACTGTCAGTCTTAAAAAAGTGACGAATTTTAAACCATGACCGAACGAGCTAACGACTTCAAAAAAATCATCTAGACAAGATTCTGAGGTATTAAATTTTAAAAATTTTGGATATGTAGATATCAAAATTTATTTTGTGGAAAATCAAACTGGTCCTGATTTTGATTTTGTCTACAATGAGAATGAATTTTTTACGACGAACATGTCAAGCTGTAAAAAAGTGATAATTTTTTAAGTAGGACAGACTCTAGAGCTAAAACTTCAAAAAAATCATCTAGAAGATTCTGAAGTATTAAATTTTTAATTTTTGGATCTGGTAGCAATAATTGAAAAATTCCTAGTTTTTTAAAATCAATAAGGATGACTTCATGATTTGGTGTTATCTTTTAACGGTTACACACATTTATCACATTCGTTGATCTTAATCCATGCAGTCAACAGGTTTTTGATCAAACTTTTCATGCACTTATTTTTGGGCTTGTTTAAATCCTAAAGTGACTTAATAGTTCGGACACTTTCTTTCTTTAACCGAACTATAAAACACTCACGTATTCTATGTAAGATTTATTCCATCCAACTCTCCATTTAATATGGACTTTTTTTCATCTCCATTTGTATGGATTGCAAGACTGCATATTGCGTCTAGGCCCTTAATATCCTATTGAGTCATCCTAGCAATAATCAAAACCTTATTTCTGTCTGAAACTTTTGACAACAATTCGTGCTTTATTATTTGTCAATAGTTTCCATCCTATATATTTCATTTTCTTTTTAAAGATCCATCTAAACCCAAGGGTTTGTTCCCGAGGAAGATATCCCAACTCTCAGATATGAATTGCGTAGAATTGATTCAATCTACTATTGACATCCTTTTTCCAATGGTGAGTCGCTAGACAACATTGCTTCTCTTGATGTTTGAGGTCACATTCAAGTAGGAATATTCAAAATCATTCCAAATGACAGTAGCTGTCCTTTGACATTTACTGCGCTTAGACTCTCTTAATTAATTAATTTCTTTGTTCTCGCTTGGGGTTATTTAGACCCCCTACTAGTGACTCAGTCTAGTTTGTTAATCCGTATCATATAATGGTTCAAAAAAATTAGAATATCTGATTCCATATTCCAAACCCTTACTATATGAATATTATGGATGTTTTAGACTTAAATGAACCAAAAAATCAACATGCCTTACTTTTGTGGCTATCCAATGAATACAAAATCCATAGTCTTAGGCCCTATTTTACCCTCTTAGTTATAGGAACCTAGACTTTGGTTAGAAAACCCCACATTTTGAAATATTTCAAGTTGGGTTTTATACCTTTCTATTTCTCATATAGAATTACATCTGTCTTTGTGTGAGGCACTCCATTGAGTATTCAATTTGCTGTAAGTATAGTTTCACCCCAAAAGTTTTATGGTAAACCTTAACTTATAAGTAAGACATTCATCATTTCCTTTAAAGTTCGGTTTTTCCTTTACACAATTCCATTACATTGAAGGCTGTAAGGAGAAGTAGTTTGATGGATTATTCCATTTTTCAACATACTTCTTGCAAATGGAGATTCCTATTCTCCGCCTCTATCACACTTCTAATCAATTTGATTTTTTCTCATCTACCGAAACTGATTTTCAACTTCAGTTTTATTTGCCTAACTGCTCAAATTGTTTGCATACTTAATGTTTAGGTCCAATAGACCATAGCATTCTAGTGCCAATCGTCAATAAAAGTGATGAAATAACTTTGGCCCACCACGTTTAATGGGGTGACGTTCCACTCACAAATATTAGTGTTAATCAGTTCTAAAGAATTTGAATTCATTCAACATTTTATAAAGGATGCTAGCATACGTCTTAGATTACGTAAATTTGCGGACATTTTGATTCTGCACTCAATGTTTTTGTAAGAACATTATGTTAATCATGTTGCAAGATTTTGTTATTAACGTGTCCCAAACGTTCATGCCATAAACATTTAGACTCAAGAAAGTAAGAAGGATTTGAATTTTTATTCATATCAACTGCAATTACATTGAGTTTGACAAGGCCATCACTAAGATAACATTTTTCTACATACATTTCATTCTTACTCACTACTACTTTATCAGAAACAAATACACATTTGGATCCATTCTTAGTAAGAACTGGAATAGAAACTAAATTCTTTCGCAATTCCGGAACATACGAGGCCTTATTCAAAGTCACCACCTTGTCTGATGTCATCTTTAATATGACCTTGCCAATTCCTTCCACCTTTGCAACAACGAAGTTTTCCACAAACTTCTCGTCTGTAGGTGCTGGAGTATATGATGAAAATATTTTTTTGTTGGCACAAACATGGCATGAGGCACCATATTCTATCCATTCTTATCTGGATTTCCAAGTAAGTTACATGTGAAGGAATGCATAGAAGATCGTCTATTCTCTTTGGATTTTTTGAACTAAGTTTTACTTGATCCTTCTTCTTTTCTTGTGCCTTCTTGGTACCCGGTCGTCATTTAGTAGCTTATTAACCACGTTTGCCCACAATTGAAGGCCCTTCCCATTGAATTTCTTCTTAGGAGATTGCTTTTTGGACTAGATCCTTTTTTTTCTCTTTAATTTGTGGATCTTCTTAACAATTTTTACTCCATAATATGCTGAATTACTACGTGACTTCTTTTCTGTCAGCCTATTATCCTCTTCAATTCTTACCTTACCTATTAGATTTTCAACAGTCCTCTCCTGTGTTTAATGTTTTCAAGTAGTTTTTAAAGTCCTCCAACTGGAATGTAACTTCTCATAATCACAAACAGTCACTTGAAAGGCATCATTCACAATCAGTCCTACATTAAAGATTCTATGAGTAATAGAAAAACTTAAATATTTCTAACATAGGGGGCATTAGAATAAATTTATACCTTCAGAAGGAGATCATTGAGTATGACTTGGCAGTTCTTAAACTTTGGGTGTGCGACCGGTCTTACTGTTTATCATCTTATACCGTCCGAAACATTGCCACAGATGAACTTCTTCGTTCCGACATCCTCTATTTTGTACTTCTTTCTAAAGCATCCTAGAGTTTTTGTTTTGAGGTTTTGACATTGTTGTACCCTTTTTAGAGATCATCTTGCATTCCTCTCAGATATACTTTTTTTACATAAAATCTGATGTGGTCCTGCTCTATTACCAAAAAGCGTTCTTCAGGCGGAGTTCATACGACTAACATGAACAATTATCATTATGACACCTCTGTAAGACTCATCTTTAGTTTAGAATAAAAAACATCTTCTGCTTTGCCATTCTCTTGAGTCAACTCCCAGAAAACTTTTCAGTTTCTTCTCGAGCTGGTGTTTACGGCACTATTCGATCGATTGTGTGCAACTGATATTGTTGCAGGACTTACTGTTGCAGCACTTAGTGTTTCAGCATTTATTGGACTTGAATTGTCAATTTTCTGTCACAAATGGCAGACAATTTTAGTATGTGAAATATTAACAGTAAAAAATAAATCCTCACACAATCTGTTTCTGATTTAACAATAAAATTTTTATGTTCTTTTAATCATTAATTGAATGAATTTTAAAAATTCAAACAGAGTGGAAAATCATATAGGTTTTTATCTCCATAAATCTCAAATACAAAAACTGATACATTTCTTAAGATAGTTGTAACTTGTATTAAGGTTAGTCAAAAATACAGAAACAGAAGACATGCGAAATAGACAGAAAAATACTTTTAATCCGAGTCTAGAAACAATTACTATTCTTCCTTAAGAATTTATCCACTCACGGTACCGAGGGACAGATTAAACTTTTTCCCAAGATAAAATGAAATCAACCTATTAAAGAAGTGCGTAACCCAAACTTTAATAACATCAAAAGAATGAAAGACATTAACAAAGCCACACGAGACCAGTCTATTTGATAATTTATTTTATGATGAAAGTGCGATACAAGACAAATTTCAGTGTTTGAAAACGAAATGACTCCTTTTTAATAGTCAATTGTTCAAGTATAAACAATGTTCGTTCAGATACATTTTCTCCAGAAGGTTGTGTCTTTTGGGAAAAAATAACAACTTTTCAGAAAGATGTGTCTGTTGAGAAAAATAGCGACTATTTGGAAATCAGATCGTTATTAATGTTGCACATGAATTTCAGATAATTTTGGTTGCGCCAAAATTATTTATTTTATTTAATTAACATTCTGAATTAATTTATAAAAAAGTTGATCAAATAAATTTTGTCCAAAAATTTTATCAATCAAATCATTTGCCAAATCTAAATCCAAGTCCGAAGCCGAGCGAGAGACAACGACGGCGCGAGGAGGCATATTCTTTTTGACCCTTTAAGAAGTATAGGAAGTGTTTCATGATATAAGGACAACAATTTTCTTTCTTTTACCGATATGGGAGAAATGATTTTTCATTTGCACTTTGCAAATGACTTTTCCTTTCTTCTCCACATTGGTTTTTCTCCTCACTTTTGGTCCCATTTCTCTCTTCTCTTTTATCATTTCACATTTTCTTAAACCAAACACATTATCTAGATATTTTTCTTCCTAATTAGTGGTCTAGAAAGGAGCAGATTTACTCACGTGTTATGAACATTTTGTGTTTGTGTTTAGGTCAATTAGCACCATCTCAAATGTCTTGGCTAGAAAAGGAGCAATCTGTACTAACTCGCATTTATTGCTAATCAACTTTTTTGTTTGGTCTAAGTTAAATTACAATGTAGCTATGAAATTAAGCATAATGTAAATAGTTTTTTTGAAATTTTGATTATTTGCAAGTAACTCTTGCTATATGGGACTCAAGTTATCTTAAAGAATGAAATTTCTTTCTGCAATAGAAGATAACCAAAATCAAATTATAAAGCATATCGGGCACGTGTTTCGCATGAGCAATACTTATCTAGTATATAATATAAGTTGAACTTATAAGTAAATTTGAAATATAATTTCTCTGTATAATTTAAATTTTTTCTCCATAGTTTGTTCAAATAAATTATTTTCTGTTTTAGTATGTTTGAAAAAATGAAATCTTTATACTTGCATCTATTTACTACCGATTCTATAATGCAGTTTTTAAATACCTATAAAATTCAAGCATTTTATACACTACACAATTTTTTAAAATCAGTTTAAACTAACCTCCCTTTCACAGCACTCAATTTAAACCAAAATAGCTGAAAGTTATTTTTTACTTATTTTTTATTGCACATTCCTCTTCGGGTTGTTTGGTATGAAGAAATTTGTTTCGTAGAAAAGAATTTTCTGAAAAAAATAGCGTTTTTACTGACTTATTTGTAAGTCTACACACATCTGTATATGTGCACACACAGAATACTGGTACGGATCGTTTTGGTGCGGTGAGTACAAAGACGATATTTACGTGTGTTTGACTTTATGCACTGCACAATAGTTGTAGAAGGTCACATTACATCTATTGTACATTTATCACTGCATAGAGTCACAAAATCCGCAATTTTTTAAAAATCAGAACTATATTAACCAACACGAAGACATTATAGTGTATTTTGTGGGGGTGGTACATGAGGTGGGGAGGGCGAGGGAGCTAAAGGGACTGAAACCACCAATAAAAAATTGAACTTGAGAGGAAAATACCTTTCGCAAAATGAAACTCATGATTTACTTGGGAGGGTGACGGTTTGGAGTATGGTCTGGTGAGTCGAGTGACATAGGGGGAAAACAACACTAAAACAAGTATAAGTTCAGAAAATATAAAAATTTTATAAAAACAAAACTAATTGTTAGGAGGTGAAGGAAGAGAATATAGGTGTCGGTGACACAAACGTAAAAGTTTGAAGTTTGAAAACTAGGATTTACACGAACCAACTATCAAAAGAAAGAACTGGGAAGAATATAAACGGGGCGGAGTGTCCCGGTTAGGGATGACACAAACACTGACACATTGAATGAATTGACACAATAATTTAGAACCAAGAAACGCAATAGTCTTTAGGGGAGGAGTGGGGAATTGTTGAGAGTGGGGGGTACGGGGGGACATAAAGAACAATGAAATTGAGAAATAACCTATCCAAACACACTTAAAATATGTGTGGGGGGTAGGAACGTAGATGCGTTAGCGAATGGCGAAAAGAGCTGGTTAGTGACCCAACATAAACGCATTTGACAATAATGGAACAATACTAAGTTTTTAGACAACGCTGGTAAATCTATGTTAGTGTGAAAAAAAAAAAAAATGTCATTGAGGCCAACGTGGGAAGGGAAAGGCGTGTGTAATGAAAGAATAATTTTCAATATTGTTGGAATGGAAATTACCTTGGTGTCTTCATATCAATGGAGTGAAACGAAAGTCGGTGTGCGAGCGTGTGAAAAACGCGTCTCAGCAAACGCGTATTAGCCCACACACAAAACTATAAAAGGAAGAAGAACGCTCAATAGTCTGGAAACAAACCATAAGCGTTTTCCCATCGACAAACAACGCGGATCGCTAAGAAGTGAAAGAACAAAAGAGAAGAAGGATGGGAGATTATACGAGGTGGGGGAATGGGAACATGAAAAAGAGATTGGGAGTATCTTGCTCTCCTTCTGAAAATTTCCTCCCAAAAAACAAGCAAACACATAGGGGCTCCTTTTTCAAATGGACAAAGTTTTGTTTCTAGCGCATTAAGAGTCTAAGAAGGAAGTTAAGGTTTTTGTTATATTAGCTAAAAAGAAAAGTCGAAGAGATAAATTAAAATTAAAAGAGGGAATAAGGAAATTTGGTATTTTGAAAGTAAATTTATATTATATTAATTTGATATTTGCAAGTTAAAATGTGATTTTCAAAAAGCTATATAAAAGTTATAATAAATTTAGAATTTTTTTCTGCTTAATCGATATAAGGAAAAATACATCTGAAAGTTTTATCAAAATTCATATTATATTTGACTCTAAAAAAATTGTGATAAGTATTTGAAAATGAAGGGAGCGTGAAAAATAAAGATGATTTTTTGGGACTAGAAAAATTCTAGATTTTTATAAAGTCTCTAGAATAATCTAGTGTAGTCACTTGGATAAGTATCTAGATAATCTATAGTAAAATATAATATTACTAGATTTTTCTTGTAGATATTCTAGAGAAATTAGATATTTGTAGAAAATCATGGAATAATCTAAATTTTGTAGTATCTATTACTATCCATAGGTTAGTATAAATATGGGATGATATTGTACATTTGTAATCAACCCAGTAGTAACCCAACGAACCTGAGACAACCAAATAAAAAAATCTTCTTCCATAAACAAGTTTTCCTTTCTAGTTACTTCTTCTTTAGTTGAATCTTTCAATTTTAGTTAGCGATCTTAGTCTAGCAGAAGGGTTTTCGAATTATACGTGTCTTCTGCTATTCTACATGGTATCAGAGCAATAGTGATTTTTTGACTTTTGAATTTTTATTCAACATCGGGTTAGTGATAGATTCATCTGGTTTGTCGATATGGATTTAGCTGTTGTGGTAATGGACTGGGAATGAAGTTGTTGAATAAGTTCAATGACAAAGGTATCGAAAATATGCATGGAATCATACCTTGTGGGTGAGGATTTGTGGATGTTGTTAACCTTAGTAACCCAAATCCTCCTGCTGACAGATCGAAAAACGGTAGCATATACAAGAAGTGGAAATAGGTTAATGCGAAGGTGGATTTCATTCTGAAGAGGACAATCTCCTCCGGCTTATTTGATCACATTATAAAGTGTAAATTAGGTCACGATATGAAGGACCCTTGATCGCTTGTTCAACAAGAAGAATGAAGCTCAGCTGCAAATTGTGGAGAATGAATTGGTTGACACCATTCAAGCTAATCTTTCTATCTCCGAGTATTTTTCAAAGATTAAGAACTTATATTTTGAGATACTGAATTTGGAGGAAGGTATTTCTAAAGTGCGAATGAAAAGAATAGTCATCCGTGGGTTGAAACCTTAATATATTCCATTTTTTACGTCAATTAAAGGATGTGCTCAACAACCATCCTTGGAGGAATTTGAAATTTATTGTCCGTCACAAGAATACTAGCTTATTCTTGGTTAAGTGTGTTTGTCAAAATGGAGAAGGAGAGGCTCTTTTAGTCCAATAAGAAGAACCTTCAAAGGAAAATCAGGGATATCTCATCAATTACCTCAAGGTGATTCAAAATTGCCTGTAAAGAAGAAGACCTTCTAATCGGGTATGGTAAGATCCTTTAGAATGTTATCCTATGGTGAAGAGAGCACATTAAAATATATTGCCGATCCGATGAAGAGAAATCTGGCTTAAAAAGTTGTGAAGAAGAATAAGGGGGAGATGTTTTAGTATGCTGAGGCTCACGCCATAGATTTTCATGATTTTCATCAATCTTGGAAAAATTGGATCGAAAGTCCTGGAATCTAATATAGCCCGATAACGTGGAGAAGAACAAGATACTGATGTTTTCGGCATGAATCAAGAAATTTTTAGATGTTCCTAGTGGTGACAAGATAGCTACTATTGAAGAAATCAAAGAAGATCTTGACCAGGCATATCTAAACTAACATGTGTTATCGCCGACCTTTAAATGAAAGCATTGACGAAGATGTTAGAAGTGGAAGCGTATTCTGGTCAATCATCTGCAATATCAAGGTCACCTAAGGACTCTAAATTTTTTTTGGAAGCATATGTAGAAAGTAGACATCAAATAGAGGGAAGAATAGTTGATATGATGTTTGAAAGACAAACATATTTTGTTGGAATGTTCTGAAGCTATCAAATATCGATCTGATGTTGTAGATAGAATATGAGAACATGGATCTTTGTGTTTGTAGAATGAGGCCTCTCACAGGAAATTGACCATCAGATTGTCACTAACAACACTAACTCAATGAGGAGGCTATATAGATTTTTTTTATGATTTGCAGATTCCAAAATCTTGAAACTTGGAGTTCCCAAACTTGCGTTATCACATATGTTTATCTGACAATACTGTCCGTGGGAAGCCATAAAAAAGGGGAGTTCCAAAAAACACAACAAAGGGATACTACATAGATCATCTGCCTATGAAAAAATCTTTATATTCTGCAAAGGAAGAGATCCAGAAGAAGCTCTTGAGATTTTCACCAAGACGTGACTTAAAGCTTCGTTTGAGATCTTTCATGGAAACAAATGGTGGGGTAGTTTTAAAAATCACTTTAAAGGGGAGTGTGAAAATTAAAGATGATTTTTTGGAACTACGAAAGTCCTAGATTAATTTAGGAAAGTTTCTAGAATAATCTAATTTAGTCACTTGGATAAGTATCTAGATAATTTAGATTAGAAGATAATGTTTTACTCGCTTTCTTGTAGAAGACGTTCTAAGAAATTAAATATTTTTAGAGATTCATGGAATAGTTCTAGATTTTGTAAAAATCTGGAACCATTTATAGGTTAGTATAAATATGGAATGGTATTGTACATTTGTAATCAACCTAATAGTAACCCAAATAACCTATGAACAACCAAATAAAATAGTCTTCTTCTATAAACAAGTTTTCCTTTCTAGCCTCCTCTTTTTTAGTCGAATCTCCCGGTTTTAGCTAACGATCGGGCTAGCACAACTGTTCTCAGGTTATACTTTCTTCTGCTATTCTCTAGCGGGAGTATATACATATCAACTTTTGCTATTTTGAAATAAAATAAAATTCATTTGAGTTATAAAATTACGAAAAGATGATTTTTGAAGTACAAAAACACTAAAAATCTTACAGTGAAGATTGAACTCAATATCCATAATCCTAATGAGCTTGGGTTCAATTTTTGATGAACCTGACGGGTCCTGGCCCCACACCCTTTAACACTTTCAAACTCTACACGAGCCGATTTTATCCCTATACCTCTATTTTTTGCCGCCTAAAAAAAGGAAAGGGTTGTTTTATTAGGATTATTGTTTTAATTGAAGTGATGTTTCTTGCAGAAAAATTATTGTTTATTTAGCGTCGCATCGTACGTGTGTAAAATATTATTACGCTTAATATCGAGTCAGCATATCACGGGTGTTAGGGGGTACACAAGTTATGCAACATATAATACATCATACATACAGACATACATACCCCATACATACATATCTTATATTGTATATATATCAAATTTCGTCGCATTCATAAGAACAGGTAAAAGTTAGACCATTAAGCAAACAAGAAGAAGCACATAGTAGATAGTTCACTCCAAATTTATAATATAAAAATTAAACATACTACTTCAATTTATATACTCAAAGTTCACATATACAACAATTGAGAAATTCTGATAACTGGAATCAGGTCCATTTGGTGTAAGTTAATTGTATAAATATTTGTATATTTTTATAATAATTATTCACAAAAAGAAAGCGTCTAAATTCTCAAATACAAAATCAGTATGTTTTTAAAATATAAGAGTTATCATATTTTGGGAGTAGTATTAAGCACCGATATGGAAAAGTTCAGACAACTCACAGTCACCATACGCCATGTAGCCACTATGGGTGGAAAAGGTTCATACTTTTAGATGATCTCTTTTCACAATATACGAGTGGAATCCCTTAAGGCAGTTCCTGTCTAATCTGTTGGCTGTGGTAGGATGCGCTGGCAGCGTGAGGTAGATTTTGTATCTCATGTAGCTCTTATTGATTATTGTTTGTAAGAGAAACTCTTCTATGTTATTGGGGTAAATTCTTATATTTCCATCAGTTTTATTGTATTTTACATACATACCAAAGTTAATTTGTATCTACATCATTCAGAGATGTCAACATTTTCAAACAGTGTTCTTTTATATTGTACTTATTTTTAAATTGCATATATTAATATTAGTTATTCATGCTTTAGCTTAGCCAGGTAATGTGTTCCTTTTAATCTTTGTTCCGATTAAGTGTTGTATCAATTCCAAACTCACATATTCGTACATTCAATGTACTGATGTTAGTTAATCGGCATCGTATTATGATGCAGACGCCGGTAACTAGGATCAACAGTTGGCGTGCCGTTGATCCAATGAGTAGCTTAGTGTCAGTTGGTGAGCCTCCCTTAATTTCGGAGGATATTCTTATCATTTATCTATTTGATTTTATTTTCAGTTATTAGGATGATTTGGGGTCCTGTCCCAACATCCATCCTTATTTTAGAGGATTCATAGATAGACAATGTTAGTTTTCTTTGGTCTTTCATTTTAATTATAAAGACTTGAAGTTTCCATTTTGATTAAGTTACTTATTTTAATTTTAGATTTTTATGTTTTAAGCGTCTTCCGCTGAGTTCATTCCACGTTGTAGGTTCGGGGCGGTGACAGTAATTTAATAAAGCAAAAAGCACATGACATATTAAACTTGGGTTTACAATACTAATAATTTTTGTTGCATTAATAATTTTTATCTCTCAACGATGTGCATACTGAGTATAAACCATATTGTTATAACTAGAGATGTATTTAAGACACATTTCTATGTCACTTGTTCTAGTGATAGTTTGATTGGATCAACCAAAGTTGGGACTATAAATCCCTAAATTTAAAAAAATATTAAGGTGATATGGGGTCCATTAACCTACCATATGACATGATAAAAAGGATGCATATGTAAGATAATCACATGTGTGTTTGTTGTCAGCCTGTAGTTTGGCATTTGTAAAATTGTTTGTGCAAGATAATTGAGTCAAGAGTAAAACTTTTAGAATATGTCATCAAAATAATTTATCTTGATAATATTGATAAATTACTGCAGAGGTGTGACATAAATATCTTATATAGTGAAACCAGTTTTGAGAAAATATAGCTCCATGTGTTGTATCTTAAATATGGATACCGCATACAAGTAATTGTATACATCAAGCAAAAAGTATGATCAAATTTTCTTTCAATTGATTTATGGTCCGGGACCAAATATATTTCACTAATTATTTTGATTTGTAGTATATATTAAATGATATTTCACTGATGCACAACTATAGGTTCTGCAATAGACCAATTTGTAGCATAATATTGTTTATTTGTCAGCATGAAACATAAGAGGGAGATTAGAAGCAGGACCAAAACTTTGGTTAAGAGACGGCCTATTTAATAATGTCCTTTAAAAGGTATCAAAATTCTGGAGCGAACAATATCTAGGAAAATGAGTAAGACACTAAAAAAATATAAATCATCAGTTAACAAGTCAAAACAGAATACGTTGGGGTGAAAAATGAGAGGAGTACACAATGAATCAAAATGATCATGAATAGCAGGCTGCCGGATAGTTTGTGGGCTCATCAAGAAGGTGGCTGGTGTGAAAGCTAACCTAGACACTAAAAAAAAAGGGAACGGGGTGAAAGGGAAAGGGGGGAATGATAAATCATGAAGACCGGGGAAGCAATGTTAAGGTAAAACGTGCCAACTCACATCTAATCAAACCAAAAAGGGGGGCGAAAAACAAAAAAAAAAGGGGGAAGGGGGGGAATGAAGAGAAGGGGCAAACAAAAAACACAAACCACGACAACCAGCAAAAATCGGCAAGCAAGTGGGGAAGCAAAAAACAACCCCAACGTAAAAAAGGTGGAAAAAAGGGTGGGACGAGGAAAAAGTGGGAAAAAAAAAAGAAAAAAAAACAAACAACTTGAAATAATGCGTAAGGATACTCTCATATAAGTTATAAACATATTGTGACCCAATACAAAGTAAATGTCGACGAGCTTTGTAGCCATATACTGCAATATTTGTTATACAGGATAATAAATTCTACATCTATTAAAGCACTTGGTGGTAAAAATATTATCAGTGAAAAGTTGAATGTCAAACTGTGAAGCTTAAAGTTTATTTGACTTGCAACCTATACACTTGATACGCTGAAACTTCTTCTCAATAAGAAGTAACGGGCGGGGGATCATAAAATCAAGTAAAGAATCCAACTAATGAGGTTTGGGATCAGGAATTTCCGAGCAAACTATTCAGACTTAACTTTAAGGTCTATATTATGGGATTATTTAGTCAATTAGTTCCTTCAAAACCAAAGACAACAAAAGGGTGGTATTTTTAAATTAAATTAATGGAAACTAATTAATTGCATTAAAGAAACAATTACAGCTTCAATCTTGGAGTTTAATGAATTAATAAAAGTAACTAGGTTTAAGTGTCCACACAGTTCCTAACTTGATAATTCTAACTATCACAATTCTTCCTATTATCGTGCATGCAAAGTGGATAGTTGTGTATTTCTATCTTTTGGTCCGGCATCTAAAAAAGGTTACACTCTGGCACTTTGGTCCAGCTATTGTGTTACTAATAACCCTTACCTTTATCTCAATAAGTTATTTTTATTCGATAATTACTAAGTTAGTACCTCGACCATCGACACTAAGCCTATTAGATAGTAACACTACATCTATGTTGATAATTCTTTTCCTATATCTACCTCCCGCTATGGTCTGGCAAGTAAGCATTAAGGCGAGTTTCAACTTTGTCATCCGTTAAAAAAAGATTCTAACGAAAAATTATGAATCCATACAAGACACTATTCTGAAATGTTATTTTATTTAGGGCACGATTTGAACCCCGGTCATTCGTTCACCATCGTTCCCACCAAGGGGGACCCAATATGGATTATTACTCATCGTCATATCACAATATTCATATATTTAATATACGACTTCATGCACGTTACTTTGAGGAAAGCATAAAATCCAGAAATGTTGACTGATTAAATCGACAATTCATCAACAATCAATTCCAAAAAGTTTAACAATTGCTGAATTAATCCTTCACTACTTGAACAAGAGAACTAATGTTTCTCCAAAGTCTAAAATCACAAAGTTCTAATATCACAAGAGTCTATAAACAAGAGTCTCACCCAAAAATGAGTTATATTTCGAACTATTTAATAAAAATAAACCTAAATAAAGAAGGATTCTATTACTGAAAATCTTGTCCAACCGCTGGGGTCGACGGACCTTGTGACGGAACCGCGTGTCTGACAGGCCGTCATGGCCTCCATCGTCATCTGCAACAAATTCTTCTGCTTCTCTCTTAATACCCTCTGACGAACAGTATGGACGGACATTCCAACCGACGTCCCATCGAGGGTCTCCGTTCCCATAATACTTGAAATTCTTGTAATTTGAGTACTGGGACTACTCTCTGATCATTGTGACTGAAACAGTAGGACGACCTTCGTGGCTATGACGGTCCCTTCATCGACTACGTAATCCCACACTTAGGTCATACTTCCCCATATTCCTTCAGCGCTTCACTATGATGCCACTACGGACCGTCAGCAAGCTCCGTGTGGTCTCTTCTTCTG
Organism: Solanum habrochaites; assembly: GCA_027704765.1. Taxonomy (NCBI): domain Eukaryota; kingdom Viridiplantae; phylum Streptophyta; class Magnoliopsida; order Solanales; family Solanaceae; genus Solanum; species Solanum habrochaites. The sequence goes on from JAKWJA010002499.1 coordinate 13,582,188, forward strand.
CATTTTCTCTCCGCTCAAACCTGTCCTCCGGTTCATCTTTTGGACAATTTCTGCAATTAAGTCGAAACTTTACATAAAAAATCCATACAAAAATGCTTTTGAACAAACTTAAATTTAAGGAAAAAGCAAAAAATTCTCGTGAATGACGTATACAACACCAGCAACTTTAAATTCGTTGTTTGTCCTCAAGCAACGCACTATGACTCCACACAAATCTTTTCTACAATGTATCCTATATTAGCTTTCGCACTCAGTAGGCTACTCATCCCATTATCTCAGCATGTTATGCATGTTATCACCTATTACGCTTGAATTAGTCTGAATCTGACCATGACACATACTCACCACAGACTGACACCTCATCCTCTTAAATTCTCATCGAGGTCTATATTTCCGCTATTGAAACTTTATTTCCTGCACTTCAAAACAACATACTCAGTTTTCACACATTGATTTAAGTTTTGCGTTTAGGATTACTTCAACACTCACTCTCAGGAACAAATTCACGACTCTTCAGCCTATTGCCATAACTTGCCCTATTTTCACTGTTGTAATTTCGACCATAAAACTCTAAGGTCACGATAGGACTTTCTTGAGCGTTGTAACATAGCTCAAGGTCAGGTGGGTATATGTAGGTAACTTTAGGACTTTTTGCCCTCCTTGACATATCCTAAACACATACACTTTTAATCATTTTTTTCGCCCAATTGTCTAATATTATTTCACCTGCTATTTCCATTCTTCTTCTATTTGTGTAAGTGGACTTTTTTTTCTTTTCTGCTTGTATTTATTATATATATTTTTTTATTTCATTTTCTTTCAACTGGTTCCTTGAGTCCCTTGACTTTGTTCTTTCTTCGCGGTTGTTCTTTCAACCCCACTTTCCCTGGCATTCTTCGTAATACCCCCACCCTTACTCATGGCTGCCATGAGGCAAGTACAAACAATAACCAAAGTTGGGTCATAGCCACCAAAAGGTGTTTACTGTAGTAGCCAACCTCACTTAGGCTTCCATCCAAGGAGGGGCGTCATCACTATTCCGCAGAGAAGAGTATTTGGGGTGAAAAAGAAAGGTCTATTTTAAGATAAATCATTGGATCAAAGAGGATGAATTTCATTCGATTTTTTTTAATATATTTAGGATAATAATTGGCTATATTGAACAAGGACCTAGATCCCTTTCTTAAAATTGGCTATTACACTTACTGTTAGCCAACTAACCAGGCAACTTTCTCTCTGTACAAATAGTCGACTATTCAATTTTGCCTTACCTTACTTGATCTCATTACTCTACAGATTATCAACACTAGTTCTAATTTTCGATTATGTCATGCAGTGGTGTATCTCTATGTCATGCTTTAAGCCAACTTGATCAATTACTATGCTATTCATGCACCATATTTATCATTACCTCAGGTTCATTTTTTTTATTTTATCCATCATGATTCAGAGTTATACTATGGATAAAAGATATAGAACATGCCGGTTGAACAAAAAAAATAAATCAGTCTCTTAGGTAAAAATAACAACCAGGCAAGAAAACCCCAAAAGAGGATCCCTGAATTGTGACATTCATATTTCACCCTAGCATCCCTTTTCCTTTTACCCCACCCCAACAAAAGTTTATGCAATTGTCCATACTTCTTAAAAAAACTTAAATACAGAGTGGTAGGTGCAGCAACTTGGGTGCAAAGCTCCTACGATCAGCAAAGTTGGTGGTCCCGGGGTTGTTTTGGTTTCCCCGGAACCCACTACCTATATATATGTACAACCTCTGTAGTTTCCTCATTATCAACAGCACTATCATCAGTGCTCCCCTGTCTTCTCCACATCTCTGAGCTAAGCCAGCAACTGACCTAACAACCCTGAGACGACGCACTCCCCCATCAGCAAGCGAGGCTCTCCTCGCAGCCTCCATATCACAGTGCTCTTCTTCTTACGTGCCTAGCCTCAATCCTCCTCTCGACCCTTGCGCCTCTTGGCAATGCTCTTGAGGGGTGAGGTGGTGTAATCTCAGAAGTGGCGAATAAGGCAGCCATCACTGTGTCCTCATCAGGCTCTGCAGAAGGGGCCTCAGACTCAGGCACCCTAGCCTCTAGGATCATATCAATATCCGTTTCTAGACTCTCAATCGCAGCCTGAAGGGTCGACACGTCCACCTGAGGGGCTGGCCGAGCTAACACCCGCAACTCAAAAGTGTCCAAGCGCTGATGAACCTTAGCGATCTTCCGCTCTGTGTACTAGATAATTTTACACTCCAAGCGCTCTTCCTCCTCAGAATAGACCTCTGCACCCAAGTCTTGATGTGATGTATAAGTTTGGCCATCTGAGCCTCTCCTTTATGGACCCTAGCAAGTGGGACCGGAGCAAGGAAAGGTGCTGAGCGAGAGGAGCTAGTGGCAGTGCTACTACCCGGGATAGAATCGACCGGGGTAGTATCAGTGGTTTCGGAAGCAGCTTGCGTAGTCATTCGAGTATTTGCTACCGTATCAGCCAAATTTTCACCAAGTTGAGGAAACTCTGGACGGCGCCCTCTGTGTGGAGCCAACTCATTGGCCTCATCCCTTATGAGGCCGATATCAACAGTGCCCAGCGGAGTCTTGAGCTGAGCAATGTTCCAGATGGGCACACTTGCGGACCTGCATAAGGAAAATATCATGCACAAAAAAGGGTAAGTAGTTGTGACCTTGAAATCCCTGTCGTGTATGACCGTATGTAGAAGCCTAGCGAAGTCCACCTCAAACCCGGCTATCATCGCCGCCATCGGAATTGCCGATCCAATGTGACAATTTTACACCGCCGTGGGGAAAGGCAGTGGCGGAAATTTAACCATACGAACTAGCCGTGAGGGTCAGTTAAAGCCTCTTTATGTCTCCTTCTTCACCCGTTACCCCGCAGTCGTCACCCTCTCCATCAATAGAAAGTGCGGGTCATCCCCCTCGTCTTTGGTGGTCGCTCTCCTCAGCGATGCCCTTCACAACAGAATTGGCATCGTTAACAATTTGCCACCTCGTATCGAACTGGGGGTGAGAGGGGTCCTGTTGGCATCAACATCCTCGTCGTATTGATACCGGCGGATGGCGGGCAGGGAGATGTCAACCTGTATGCCACGTACTCGGACGTGATCAAGTGGGGCATGTTTGGCGGGGGAAACCCGCCAATCTATCTGTGATCAGAAAGTAGCCACGTAAGCGGCGTAAAACTCTCGGACCAACTCCTCACTATAGAGGACTAAAGAACGAGCTGTCCACTCTAGCCGGTGGGTGATGAGATTGTGGATCTCTGGCATGGTGGAGATACTTCCCGTAAGGACCCTCCTCTCCAGTGTAAGAGTATATGTCATGATGCCTTTATCATTTAGAAACTTAGCGTCTAAATACACTTGGTATTGCCCGTCTACACACCACCGGTTGGGCTGGTCGGCAATCGAGGTGAGAGCAGTAGTCGGTGAGCCTGGAGTGGAATCAGGACTGTCAGCCTCATCATACGAGGTAGACTATGCAGCTGTGGCGGGTGCAGGGACTTCTGCGGACCCGAAGGCTTCCTCCGACCACGAAACTACTAAGGAACCTGACGCTTCTTCTTCATGTGTAGCTAAACCAGAAGGTGTGCCGGTAACTGTGCACTCTCCATAAGACTGGGAGGCAGTGACTACGCTGGACGCTACCTTTTTAGGCGTAGCACTGGTTGCACGTATAGCTCATGATGGAGTGGCAGTGCCTGGGGGCACAGACTCGGGATCATGCTCATCATCATAGCCTATAACCAGTCAGGTAGATGGGGAAACAAACTTTGAACGCCCACGTGTGTAAAATCGATCTTGTTTTGGTGCCACTAAAGATAGTACCTGTAAAGAATCAATATTAGTACTAGAAGGAGCAAAAAAGACAAGCAAAAACGACACAAAATAAATATAATAGCAAAGTTGTAATGACATCTCTGTAGTAACAGTGAAATACGACGGACCAGGTGACTGCTACTCGTGACTACGAAGGACCGTCATGGGGTCCGTCATGTCTTACTTCAACTATGTTTATGTAGAGACCCTTGAAGGAAAGTGTCTGACAGTTATGACGGATCAGCAGGACGGACCAAGTTATAATAACGGTCCATCGTCGATGTCTGTCGTGGGGCACTTAGAAAAAGTATGGAGACCCTTAGGAGAGGGCTCTCTAACTGTCATAATGGTTGTGCACGATGGACCGTCGAAAGTATGACGGTCCGTCGTAGATGTCCGTCAGAGCAAACTTGGAAAAAAATGGAGACCCTTAGGACAAGGGTCTAGACACCATGACGGTTGTGCAGGACGGACAATGTGTTAATTAATGAAGGTCGTCTTAGATGTCCGTCAGAGTTCACGTAGGAAAGTTGGAGACCCTTCGAATAGGGTCGTGGGACAAGAACGGTGTGCAGGACGAAAAAACCGTCGCATGTGTCCATTGGTCGGACACTTAGAGAAACGACAGTGGGGTTGGAACAGACACATAGATGGTCAGTCGTGGGTACGAAGGTCCTATCGGGTCTCGGTCCGTCATCGGGGTCTAGTTCTGTCATTCAGTGACGAACTGAGGATTGCCACAATCATCCCCTGTGATCAAATGAGAAGTCATTAGTGTTAATACATATTTCTAACCAAAAGACCTAGCAAACTAGCAATGCTAAAGCACCTATTTTCAAGTTTAACAAGGACAATTTCGAGGAGTCATCAACCTAGGTCAGACAAAATTGGAATGTAAAGATGAAGACCCACAAAAAAAGAAATCGGATGAATACTAAGAAAAAAAATGCAATGCAAATGGGTAGAGATCTGTGAGACACATACCTGAGAGAGGAGAAAGACAAGAAATGAGGCACTTGGTTATCAAGAGTAGAACCTAGCAGCAGACTCCAACCAGTAGAAAAAAAGATTTCCGGGAAGTGCAAGAGGTTTGTGGAAGGATTCAATTGATAGAGAAGAGAGGTGGTGGTTAGGAAGTTGAAAGTTGGAAAGGGAAGGAGGAATGGGAGAAAGAGGAAGGAAATTGGTGAAATTAAGGGGTGGGGTTTTAAATGTTGGACAATTTTAAAATAACAAGCCGAGGTGGGCGTCAGAGATATGTTGGTTAATGACGCAACGAGTCCCTGACGACGGTGTGTCGCACATGCGACGGTCCGTCATAGGTTCCGTCGCTTTTGCCCTAATTTTGAAAATAAATGAAAGACGTACCTTGCACGACGGATTCATGCGACGGTCCATTGCTTGCGTGACGGTCCGTCGATGTATTCATCAGTGACTTTGCATAGTGATTTTCAGTAGAATTTCCTGGTGATGTGCTACCTGCAAATTTAAAACCCATTAGTATAAAATGCTACCATTACTAGAAAGAAAACTATAAGTATTGGGTTGCCTCCCAACCAGCGCCTAATTTAACGTCGCGGCACGACTGAAAACAATTGATTACTTAGACTTCATCAAGATGGTATACCTTGATCACTTCATTCGCTGATTCAGCAGGCTCGAAATATATTTTTATTCGTTGTCCATTCACCTTAAACCTCACACCCTCCTTGGTTTCCAACTCAACTGCTGTATGAGGGAATAGTTGGGTGACCAATTAAGGGCCAACCCCTTTGGACTTGAGCTTGCCCGGAAACAAGCGCGACCTAGAATTGTATAAAAGTACCAAATTCTCAACCATAAACTCTCATTTTTCAATTTTAAAGTTATGGTATTTATTATCTTTTCTTTGTAGGATATAGCAGATACCGATTGAGACAAACCACTAGCCTCATGGACCTACAATGTCTTGAAGGCGCTTCTTCATTGTTCAATTAGAATTTATCTGTCCCTTTCCATAACAAACGTAAGGCTTACCCATAGCAAGGAATACCCAAAGAATACAAGGCACTCTCAAAATTGACTTCACATTAAGAATACAAAATCTGCCGGAAATGTGAACGACTCTACTTTATAACATCGTGAAGTATCCCTACAGGCCTTTATTTTTACTGTCATCGACCATCAGTAGCCGCATCGCAGTGGGGACTTTGGATCACCCAAATCCAACCTTCTTGTAAATCAAGAGGGCATGATATTTATGCTTTCCCCCAGATCACCTAATGCTTTCGCAAAAATGTAAATGACCCTATTTGTACAAGGAATAATGAACGCACCCAGATATTCTTTGTTTTTTTTTTACTAGAGATCTTGAGCCGCAATAGTATTACATGTTTTATTCTATCATCAACTAAAAGGACTGATTCTGGTTTTTTGGAACGATCTTTCATAAATTGGCCATAAACCGGGGCATTTGTTCTAGAGCTTCTACGAAAGGGCACATTTATAGAAGTTGCTTCAACTTGTATTACACGCACGATATTTACAATCCTGATCTTTTCACTAATCTTTGAGGAAAGGGGGTGGTGGTCTAGCATGGGAGTTAGTTACCTTTGTAGGCACTTCAACATTTTTTCCAGTGTTATTCTCTTTACCAACTAACCTCTCTTTACACTTTTTATCATTATCTTTTATCACCTTTTACTCATAGACAACATAGGTGGATCAATAATTTGATTACCATCACGAGTAGTGATGCCCATACAAGGTGCATTCATTTTTTGGGAGTTGGACAGTGTTGCTAGGAAGAGTGCCCGGTGGCCGTCCCTTGTGTGCACGTCGCAGATACTTGGGCCATTTTGCAACTCAAGCTACTTACTCGATTATTGCATGGGTATCGACTTTCTGCCCAAATACCCGCTTAATCACTCCTAACTCTTTAATGTGTCTCACTAGTATCGAACCTCTCATCATTTGGTTGCAATGTATTCCCACTCGTACCTACTTCTCACCATCCCTAGGAGTAACTTTAAGGAATTGAGAGGGACATAGGGCCCATTCCTATTATTTATGTTACCAAGTTAACCCAGTTGGAAAGTAGTAGGTGTCGCGGTTGTAGTTTCCATCTGGACATAAGACCCGTACGGTTAGAGTTGCATAGATCGACCGGGGTTTCCTTGAACTGACGTGCAATTTCCTATTTGATCCTCGAGGCACTCGATCGAAACCCGCCGTATGCTCATTTTTCGCATAGGAACCTCCTCATAATAAAATTCATCATTTGGTGTGGTGGCTACACAAGTTAGTTACTTGCATTTCTCGTGTTAGCACCCCAGGACATGTTATTACCAACCTAAGCTTAGTTCTCATCTGATACTATCTCTTCACGCATATCATCTGTGGCTGGTGGGGTTGTAGTGGATTTGCACTGCGAAGGCTATTTTCTCCCAGTATCATGACTTCCTTAAGTACTCCAAGCTTTATTATTCCGGGAGCACTTTCTCTAACTTTTAGGCAATCTTCAGCATTAGGACACTCTCCGTAAGAACAACCCGCTTAATACCAACAACGCTTTATTATTATAACATGTCCCCGATAGAAGTTATTCCTTCAGTGAATCATCATCTATGCGGTTATTGGGACACTTCTAACAAAATGAAGTGAATCTATCCCAAGAACTGCTAAACTGACTTTCGGGCAGTGCCACCAAGTTGTTCACTCGTCTTTGTGATTAGTTTCTTGGAGCCAGACAGTAACGTCTAAGAAAACGTCCCTTACTGTTCCAGTGAAAATTGAGTTAAAGGGAGCTAAGGTGAACCCAAATAGGAGCCTCTCCTATCAGTGGTGAGGAAGGAAAATACTCTTATCCCTATACATCCAATCAAAAATCAAGTCCTCCTACAACAATTTATTTGCACACGGCCATTACCTTCAACTATATCATGGGCATGGGGGTCCTCAGAAGGTGGGTAGACCCTGAAAACAAACTCTAGAAGTGGCATTTGCATAAGACTACTAGTTACTAAAAGGTGTGGCTTGCGGTGGTAGAGAAGCAAGACAAAGTGGGCCCAATCAGTGGTCTGCCCAATATTATAATAGCCTCTGAGTTTCTGAGACGTTGGACCGGGGGATTTTATCCCCTGTATTGATTGTTTACCCGGATCATCGGGAATAACTGCCATCAACATAAACTGGAGCATGGGATATCTAGTTTGGATCATCATAGTTAGTACCAGTTTCGATTCATATGGCGTAGTTGTATGCTCTAATCGTGGATCAGGGAACAAGGGTTATCTCCTCTACGAGTATTTGGTATATAAGAAAGAAGTTTGCAAGCATAAAAAACAATAGAAAAGTAAATCAAAAAATATACGAAATTAGTAATATTATTTTACGTTATCTATAAATAAGTTTCCCTGGGCAGCCGACGCAAAATTTGATGGGCTCAAAGAATGATCAAATAAGAAGTAAGTAAACGATCGTATCAAGTAAAAGAACCCAACTAATGAGTTGCGGATCATTCTCCCGAGGAAAAATAGTTCAAACTTACTTTAATCTATTATTCCGATTATTTACTCAATTATTTCCTTAGAAAATAAAAGAAAATTAAAGGGGGGGGGGGGGTTATTTAAAAATAATGAAAAAACTAACTAAGTAAAGTAAACACGAATAGATTCAAAATTCTTGGAATTAATCAATTAATTAAAAGGACTAGGGTTTAAGTGTTCCCAAAGGTTCCAACCTTGCTAATTCAACTATAATGTTCTTTCCTGTATCTTGCTTCAAAGTAGATACGTTATTATTTTCTAAGTCCTTGGTCCACGAGCATCCTAGAAATTTAATGCGCACTGGTCGGCTACGTGTGTTCTATACTAACCCTTACCTTACATCATTATTAAGCATGCATTCGATATTGACTAACTTATTACCTCGCACCAGTTGACACTAGCCTATTAGATAATTACACTAATCTATGTTGATAATTATTTTCCTATATTACCTCCTTGATCTGACAAGTAGCATTAAGGCGAGTGCTAAACGGTGGCCATCCGGTTTTAAAAAGACTTCTAAACGAAAGAAATGATCAATACATGCAAGACACTATTATGAAGATTATGTTTTATTTAGATTGTACCTCACTAGCACTCATGGTTCCAAACAACCCTAGTTATGGAGTTTAGTTACCCATAGTCATAATCGCAATATTCATAATTTAATTAAGATCATGCACTTACTTTGAGAGAAAGAATAAAATCTAGAATTCACTTGATTAATCAACAAAATCACGAACAATCAATTCTAGAAAAAAGTGTAAAAATTGTGAATTAATCCTAATGACTTGACAAACGAGAACTAAAGATTCTCCAAAAGTCTAACAATTAAAATGTCTAATATATCAAAGAGTCTACTAACAAAGAGTCTAACCCCAAAAATGAGGTTTTTCAAACTATTTATAATAAAAATAAAATCTAACAAAAGAAGGATTCTAATTACTGAAAATCTATCAAAATGTGGCTGGGTCGACGGACCTCGTGATGGACCGTCGTGGTCACGACGGGCCATCATGGCATCCGTCATCCCATACTTCACAAATTTACGAAGGACTGTCATGTCATTTTTCGTCCCATACTTCACAAATTCTTCTACTGCTCTGTTCATTACCCTCGACGAACAGGTATGACGGACTGTTTCAAGCACGACAGTCCGTCGAGGGTCTTCGTTCCATAATACTTGAACTTCTTGGAATTTGGGTACTGGACTACTCTCTGATCATTGCGACGAACCGGCAGGATGGACCGTCGTGGCTATGATGGTCCGTCATGGATTTCTGTAATCTCACACTTAGGTCAGACTTCTCCATCTTCCTCAGCATATTCACTACGATTCCACCTACGAACCGTCACAAGATCGACGGACCGTCAAAAGCTCCGTAGGTGGTCTCTTCTGCATTTCTCGCTCAAAACTTTATGCGTTCATCTTTGGACAGATTTCCAGCAAATAAGGAGAAACTTACATAAAAATTAATACAAAAAGGCTTTTGGACACACACTAAATTTAAATAAAAAGAATTAAAATACCGTGAAACCACTGTATATCAACACTATAAGATTTCATACATCTAATATTGAATGTTGTCACTTGACAAAATTGATATGAAAATATCTAGTGGATTTAATATCAAAAATATATACAAGTTTGTTGGAACTTTTGTTTATAACCTCATATATAGATTCAAATAATTGAGAATATTTTGTATTGTTATGCATGTTGATACTTAAAATTGAACACTGTTGAATAGTTTTTAAAAGGCATGGGCGTATTTGCTTAAAGAAGTTGAAAGTAAGCTACTTGCAGGAAATTTTATCTGAAGAAAATTCATAAAAGGGATTAGAAGGAGACATATTTCTGTCAAAGTTTTTCTACACTCACGAGCTCTACCAAGAAGAATGTGATATGAATATGCAACAGGTTGTTCAGTAATACTATAGGTGATGTACTTGCAGGTCTCGACTTACTGCCAACTTTAAAGAAGATGATGGCAAGGCTTGGTAAACGACGATTCAAGTCTCTGATGATGTTCTTCCTTAGGGGCGTGAAATGCGATGTACTTGTTTCCCTCACGAGGTTTGGTCCCATTGGATTTTCCTTGTAAGGTTTTTTTGAGGCATACATAATGTGTATTATCAGAATCCTTCACTAGTTTTTTTCCCACGAATTTTTAGCTAGTAAGAATTTTAACGAGCACATTAATCTAACCGACATTCAAGGGGAGGTGTTATAAACATATTTTTTATATAGAGATGTCCAACTTATGTGAAGTCTTTTAGGAATGGTTAGAATCCTACTTGGACAAAGTTAGATTTTTATCTAAATAAAAGAGTGTTCTTCATTGTAAAGAAAGATCATGATTTTGAATGTACTTTCCCCCCCCCCCCCCCCCCCCCCCAAAGAAAAGTAAGTCGTCTGTCTTTCTCTACTTTATTCTTCTTCTTGTTTTTATAGATTCATAACAATTTTTACATTTTCTTTTTTTTTTTACGTTTTTACATTTTTTTTCCTTTCATGTGTTTATTTTTATTGTAATTACTTTAAAAAGTAATTCATCCCTTTTTCTTCTTTACCTTCCTTTACTGTTTACTCAATTTACTATTACATATCTTCTTCCTTTTATCTTGTTATTTCCTGCCTCATGTCTTTATTTTTTCTTCATATCACATTAAATTATTCATTACTATTAGAAAAGATTCATTACTATCTTCTTCTTCTTTTATCTTGCTATTTCTTGCTTCAATTATATAAGCTTTTTATTTGTGAAAAAAAAAAGAAGAATAAAATTAGAGAACTAATACTTCACGGTGGCATCATTTTTAAGGTTCACAAATTAAATATTAGAGAACATTTTGATATCTCTCTATCTTTGGTATATTGAATTTCTAAATAGGATTTCATTTGAACAATTTGCATATATACATTGATATTACTTTTTTTCCCGTATAAAATGAGTAAATTGCATGTATTATTCAAATTAAATTCATTGATATTAACAAATCAAAATTTTGATTTTACAGAAAGCCGTTTAGTTAAATATTCTGTGGAAAAATGATCTTCATTCCTTTTTATTTATATCCAATCTCTGTCTATTTCTTTCTGTACAAACAAATTAAAAATTTTATATAAGTTAAGGGAGTAGTAAAACACTTTTCAAAAATTCAATTATTACATGAAGTAGTATATCTTCATATTGCAATAATTCTCCATTTCATCAAACTTAACTTTTAGATATGTGCTTTAATGCATATTTCATTTGTACACAAATAAAAAACACTTGATTACATTGAGGTAGGAGTCAAATTTTTTATTTTTATTTTTTTGCAATGATTCTGGAATTTTGTTGGTTACTTTCAGATTATGTGCTCTCCTATTTTATACTTTTTAATTTATTAATTGTAATAAGTTCTTGACACCCGTTACAACTCTTCATATTCCATTACAACAATAAGAATATCATTTGATGTTTTATAAAAACAAATTCATGTCCTCTTTAATTGTAGGTGAAGAGATGTATTTAGAAGATTTATTATTAAAATCAATAAAGAAAAGTCAAAAAATTGAGAAAAAGCGATTCAATTTGAATGGTGAGTCAATATAGGAAGCCACATCAACTTTTATATATAATATATGATATATAGTATATAGTATATATATAATATATAATATATATATATATAATATATAATATATATATATATATAGTATAGATTATATATATATATTATATCATCGTTAAGGAAATACCAGGTTGTCATGTCGTCCTAAAATGTTTGCCACAAATTGAGAGGTCTTCTTATTTGCTTTTTATAAAACTCTTTATGACTTCCGTTATTCTTTCTATTGTTGAGTGAATCTGCGAAAGTTTTAGTGTTGTGTGTTGTTTTTAAAGAAAGTGTCTTTGATATATAAACGTTACACGTAAACGCAAACTGATAGTAGGATTTATAAGTACTAAGATTAGTCTCCTAACCAAGCCAATTCTCTGCTTTCAGATGATAATTGTGCTCCTCTTCATGAAGAATGCAATACGATTTTGATTTCATTATGTTTAGTTAGAATTTTCTATGTTTAAGGATGGTAATTTGATTATACTCTATTTAGCGATAATAGCTCAACTTTAACCGTTGTTTTTCATTTAACATTCCATTTTTCCTCTCTTTATTTAGTCCAATTAGCACCAATTGGCGTTGAACGTGATGATGCTTGCCCTGGTTTTGCATTTCTTATGGTGTTTTGTTTCTGGGTTATCCAACTTAAATGGAGTTTGAATAAATATACATGCTACAGAATGTGGCATGTTTTGGACCATTGAAAGTCGTTTTTACAACGTTTAGCTTTCTCTTCTTTGCTGCTTTGTTCTGTACGTGATTTACTATAGGTATGTAAGTCCATTTATTATTGGCTTTCTTATATTTTATTCCAACGTCAAATTTTATCATGATTTTTTTTTGAAATTATAATATGCATTTAAGGAAAAATTCATATGTCGTTGAACTACACAATAAATGAACACCTTAAAACCTTTACTATTTATATAGATTCAATAACAGTCCTTGTGATGTTTTGAATTTCACACTTATCTGGTTGACTAAGGGCTATAGACAAATTAAACTAAACTTATGATGGTCGGGTTGATTAGTCTTATCAAATTTCTTCATATCATTCCTTTGTCAGAAATTTCTCATCAATAATTGTCGATCATGATCTTAGAGGATGGTTTTTCCTAAAAATAGTGTCTAGAAAGGAGCCAAGATTTACTACGTGCGATAAAATTTTGTGTTGGTTTAGGTTAAACTACACATCTCAAAATAGTTTCTAGAAAGGAACTGGGAGCATATTTATACAAACCTTACAATGTGTTATTAAATAATTTGTTATGCTTTATGTTTATTACAATTAGCTAGGAATTGAGAATACTGTAAATAGTTTTTGAAAATTTGATTATTTGGAAGTTAAATATGCGATATGAAACTCAAGTTACTTAAAGAATGAAATTCTTTCTCTAATGAGGATAACTAAGATCATAATTATAAATCATATTGGTTGTGATCCCACTACGAGCAAATTTATCTAGTATATAATTAAAATCAAACTTATAAGTAAATTTCAAATATAATTTCTCTCTATAATTTTAAATTATTCTCCTTACTTAATTCGAATATATTATTTTCTTTTTAGTATGTTTAAAAAATGAATATTTATACTTTGTATTTCTTTAATGTCGATTCTATATGACATGTTTAACACCATAAAATTTAAAAACTTTTTAATACACTACACAGATTTATTTATTTAAAAAAATCATGTTTAATCAATTTAAAAAAACTAAATTAAGAAAAAGTAAGGAAACTATTTTTATATTTTTAGTGAATACTCCGAGTCTTCTATAATTGAAAGTAACAAAATAGAATAATCAAATTGGATATCACACTATTTTTTATTTGTTTTTTAAAAAGTAAATGGATGATCTTGCTTCTCACTTGGTAAATTCTCCCTAACAACAAGCATTAAATATGAGGTCTAGCTTTTTCAAATGTACAAAGTTTTTTTTCTATCGTATGAAAGAGCGTAAAAAAAAGAATTTCCACACTTTCCAAAAATTGATTAAAAGGAAAAGTAAAAATAATCAAATTAAAATAAAGGAGTTGTAGAATAAGAAGTCAATTTTGATTCTTTAAATACAATTCTATTATATTATTTTTAAAAAACAATATAAAATGTACAATAAATTATAATTTTTTCCACTTTTTTCAGTTATAATAAAAAGTATATCTCAAGTGTCGCCAAAAATCATATTATTTTACTCTCAAAAAAAGGTGATAAGTATTTGAAAATTAAAAGGAGTGTGGAAAATAAAGATTACTTTGTGGAATTACAAAAATTCCCTAGTTTTTAGGAAAGTTTCAGAATAATATAGTGTAGTCACGTGGTAAGATCTGTAGAAATATGTCCAATAATCTAGAGTGAAATAATGGATACTGGATTTTTCTTGTAGATTTCTAGAGAAATCGATATTTATAGAGAATCATGGAAAATCTAGATTTCGTAGTATAAAATATGGGATGATATTGACATTTGTAATCAACCCAATAGTAACCAAGCAACCTACCGAAACAAAACCAAATAAAGAGTCTTATTCCATAAACAAGTTCTCAACTTCTAGGATTCCTTTTTTAAATTGAATCTTCCAATCTAGTTAAATGTATTGTGGCTAGAAGAAGAGTTCTCGGATTATACGTCTTCTTCTTTGCTATTTATACATGGTATCAGAGTCATAGTAATTTTTTGACTTTTGTAATTTTTTATTTCAAGCTCGGGTTTAGTGAGTCACTGATTTGTCGATAGGATTAGCGAGGTTGAAAGGACTTGGAATGAAGTTTTGAATAAGTCCCATTTACAAGGTACTGAAAAACAGCACGGATCATACCTTGTGGACGAGGATTTGTGGGATGTTGTTAATGGAAGTAACACAAATCCTCCTGACGGACCAAAAAAACATAGCATATACAAGAAGTGGAAGTAAGTTAATGCAAAGACGGAGTTCATTATGAAGAGGACAGTCTCCTCCGACTTATTTGATCACTTTATATAAAGTGTAAATCAGGTCACGAGATATGGAGGACCCTCGATCACTTGTTCAACAAGAATGAAGTCGCTGCAAAAGTGAGAATGCATTGGGCTAAACCACCACTTAGGTAATTGAAGAAAACCTTACCCCAGAACCACAAACCAGGTTCGTGTAAGTTGCTTTTACGTAAAGACGAGTAAAGAACAAAAACTTATTGAATTAAAACCGTCCCACTCAAGGAAGGAAAAACAGTCGTTTTATTAATTCAATTATCAGATTTTGTGATTACAAACTCAATAATCAAAAGTCTTATCTCTACTACTCCCTCGATTAACTCAATCGATCTCACCAAAAGGCCAAAACCAATTTTGTTACAACTCTTGATAAACAACCAACCCTACAAAGAGCCAAACCCACCCTTTTGTTACAATAAACTGTAAACTATAATTAAGAACAAAAACAAGACAAAATTCGTCTCCCGTAAAAACCTTCTAACTCAAGAAGTTTTCACGTGGCAATCCATCAATCTTGAAGACCTCCCCAATTTGATCGAATTAATTCTCTCTTGTTCTCTGGCGTGAAGTCGTCGTTTTCTCCCTCGACTCGTATCCTTCGTATAGAGTTTTTTGCCTTGTACAATCATTACAATACAGGTAAGAAAGTTATATTAAACAAGGATTCTTTTTAAGTTGAATCCTTATTATACACACTTCCTTCCTTGTAATTAATTATTTAAGGTTTTTCTTATTTGTATTACTTGTACCTTGAATATATTATTTGGTTTTGACAAATAACTCTATGGTACTTGATCTGGGACTCTAGCTTGACTTCTTTGCTGCGTACATTTGATACTGGTTCTTTGCGCTTTGTATATCCATCAAAACGAATTATGATTCTATCACATTCTATCAGATTCCCCTTTTTTGATGAAGACAAACATGTAACGTGTGATTGTATGCGCAAATAACTCCTCTTCCCCCTTTTGACGAATCAAAGACATCAAAACTAATCATATTCATAGCAACAAAATACGCCCAGCCAGTTGAGCAATGTAAATTGTTCTGGCAACAAAACAGAGTGAACCAAGGAGCAACCATACAGAGTGAAACCACTCAGAGAACCAGGTTCAGACAACAGGCTTTATTCAATGTGGGAGTTTGACCAGGCTTTAGTTTGAACCAGAAGCCAGCCCTACCAAAACTCTTCCAACTCTTGCCATTGTTAGCCAAAGTTGCTGCCTGCACCAACTGATCCTCACTTGTGTATATTCAGCATTTGAGGACTCGCGCTCAGCACGTAACGTCTGGTTGTCTGATTCAAGAGAAGCGTTCTTTTCTTCAAGCTACTTAAGTCCCTAAAGTAACTGAGCAAAGGACCAATGTAGTGGAGACCACAGTTGCAACCTGCTCCGACTCCATAGAAATGCCACCAATCAGCAAGGATAGTTGACGTGAAAATTATCTGAACGAGTTTTTAAAATCCTGCATTCTTCCAATGGGAATCCAAAAGCATCAAGACACCCTAGTCAATAGATTTCCCAAAAGCTAACTGATGAGAGCCTAACTTAGGAATCCACAATTTAGCAAGATGTTTGATAAATCAGTGTAGGCCAATCAATGCGCTCTTTGCACTCAAGTGTCGTTCAGAAGTCCCATGTTCGTTGGAGGCAATGTGACGTGATGACCTCTAGGCAGTATCACCTTATGAAAAACTATCTCAAAGAAGCTTATGCAACGATCGCATTATTCCCTTTTAAAACAGTTTTGAGCCCTAGAATTGACTCACCTTTGAGAGAATCGAGCTGCAGACTGAATACTCATCAAAAACCCAATTGTAACTAATTTAGGACCCACAGATGGTACATGCAAGATTTCCCCAAGTTGGTTGCATCAAACACAATTGTCAACTCACTTTACACTAGACGCCCCACCTCTCCTCTAGGATGACCAATGTTCGTATTTATAGAATTCGACCACTCCGTTCATTAAATCAAACGGGGTTCTAGAAATAATCCTCCCACCCTTTGGAACCTTTAGGAGTTCGCAAACCTGCTTCATAATCTATTGAAAGTATATCAGGGTGAAAGGTTCTACCCCTAAGCACTGATTGGTTTGAAAGTACTTTTTTCTTCCCACTTTTAGAAACCTTATCTGCATTCTTTTCGCAGATTTTGATTTGGAGTAGGAGAGTAGCAGATTGTTTACCGCCAGAATAGATCCGTTATCAGAGCAGACCATGGGGAGACTGATGAAGGAACAGGAGGACTACCTAATCGGCCGACACTTCACCACCAGATGTTGCATCATCAGCTGGTTTGACCACATGTGCACTCCTGGTGACTGTCTGTGTGGAAGAACCTGTTTGACTGCAAGTGCGTCTGGCCGCCTTGGTTTGTAGGGGCAGGGGAAAACTAAAAGATATCATAATGGATTGGAGGAGTGGTGGGTTTTGAGAAGTGTGTGTGGGTCTGAGAGGGTTTGGAAGAAGGGGGGTGGGGAGAGAAGGGGGGGATGGTGGGAGGGGATGGTTGGGACAGTGGCTGTGGGAGATGTTGGGTTTGGTGAAAAGTGGGGTTTCGTGGACGGGTGATGTGATGTTAGGTTTCTTGGACTGGTGATGGGGGAGATTCGATGATGGGTGGTGCGGTGGGGAGTCGTTGTAACGACAGGGGACGATGTCCTTGGACTGGTGTGGTCGAAGGGGGGTACTTGTGTTGGTGGAGACGTAAGCTTTTGGTGGTGGAAGATGGAGTTTTTGTGGTGGTGATGGAGCTTTTGTGGTGGTGTGATGGAGGTGGGGTTGGGAGTTGGCTTGTCTCCCCAAGATCGGAACACCATTCAACAAAACGTGGTTTTCTCCCCTGAGAAATGCCACTATCAGACGAGCGTTCATCATCGGAGTAAGGACAACAAGGGGATTAGTCTATGGTTATGGAAGGGATTTTGGTTTCTGGTTTTCTGAAGTATGAAGATGAGAAAAAGTTGGTTGCTAGTTTAGAGAGAGGGCTTTATTGGGAACGGTTTTGGTGTTGTGATCAGGGATTGGAGTAAGTAAAGGGGGATTGACATTCGAGGAGAATGTTTGCGTCTGACGGTGCCCACTACTGTCAGAGAGGGGGCATGGGAGAGAGAGAAGATGAGATTGATTTCCCCAATTTTTATTTTTTTTTTTTAAATCAAAACTTTAACATTTTTTTTAAAAAAAAAAATTAATTTAATATTTGTTTATTGCAATGATTATGTAGAAACATCTTGACGAACATGGTTTAGAACTTATTAGAACTTGGTTGGGCATAGTTCATTCTAGAGATGAGCCTAACTCAAGTCTATTTTCTGAATGACTCTCTTCCTAGTGCCTTGGTTTGAAATATCAGCAACTTGATTCTAAGTTATGCAGAACTCATTATTTGTCCTTTTCAACAGTGTGTCAACGAAGAACAATGAGTCGAACATCTATGTTTTGGGCTCTTGTGTTGAACGGGGTTTTGGCCATGTTATAGCACTTGTGTAATCACATAGAATAGGAATACAACCTGTTCTATACCAAAGTCTTCAAGGCGGTTGTTTTATCCAAAGAAGTTGGGGCCACAACATTGAAGCAGTGCAAACATACTCAGCCTCTGCAGTAGATCGAGCCACTGGAATTTGTTTTCTTGTTGCCCCTAGGATATAACATGGTCCTAAAAATGTGCCATCACAGAAGTACTTTTTCTAATCAACCATGTGTCCTGATAATTCAGCGTCAGCAAATCCCTTGATCAAAAAGAGTCACCAGTGGATACCAGAGAAACCAGGTTTATTGTACCTTTCAAATATTCTCAGGATCTCTTGACAGATTTTAGATGTGATTCTTGGGCAAGACTGAAATCTCGCACATAGACCAACACTAAAACACTATATCAGTCTACTAGCAGTGGAGATACAGATACAAGCGGGATCAATCATACCTCTATATCTAGTGTCATTGGATGGTGAACCTGGTTCATCTTTATCAGCTTTGTTGTTGTCCTTAATGGGGGTTATCCTTTGTCTTTAGCCGTATTCCTATCATCTTCTTCAGTAATTCCTGATGTACTTTTGTGATGAATTGATTTTTCCACTGGAGTTTGGCTTAATTTGCCAGTTCCCAAGAAGAAGTTCATTCTCCCCTCATAATCATCCAAAACTCACTATCATTAGTGAGCAAATTCTACTCCTAGTGAGTCATTGGTTCTCCAAATATGATGTCATCTACATAACTTGGACTAATGAACAGATCTTTCCATGTTTCGAAGAAACCAAAGTATTGTCAATTTTTCCTCTGGTATATCATGTGTGGAAAGAAAAAAGTGGACAGTCGATCATTTACCATGTCTTGGTGCTTGTTTTAACCCATAGAGTGCTTTGGTCCAATTATATACATGATCAGGAATATATGGTATTTCGAAACCTAGAGGTTGTGTTACATACACCTTTTGATAGGTAACCATTTAGAAAGGCATTTGACGTCCATTTGGTAGAAGTTTAAAACCTCCAATGTGAGCAGCATTATGCAAACAGTATTCTAATGGCCTCAATTCTGCTAACTGGTGCGAAGGTTTCATTCCATAGTCTATACCTTTCTTATGGTTGTATCCCTTTGTTACAACTAGCCTAGCTTTGTTGCGGCACTATGTGACCTGATCAGCGAATCTTGTTTCTAAAACACCCCACCTGGTTCCTATTACTGTTATGTTTTGGGGTTTGGACACCAGGTTCCACACTTTGCTTCGTTCAAATTGGTGAGTTTCTCTTGCATAGCACCAATCCATTCAGAGTCTAGCAACGCCTCCTTATATTTAGGCTCATTCAGGGACACATAGGCCAGAGAAATGCACACTACCACGTAGTTGGATCTTGCTAAGATATGCCTGAGTTAAGAGGAGTAGAGTAAGAGTAAGAAGATTTTGCAGAGGGTGAAGAGCTTTGATGTTTCCACTTATGAGTGGGAATACTCAAGTCTTGAGGGCAGATGAACCAGTTTCGTCAGCAGACTTATCTCTTTCTTAGGGGGTATGGTTTCTTTTTCCATGTTTTTGGGTCTGATGGTTGGAGCAGGTTACTCATTTTGTTATCCTCTGAATTTCCTCAAACTCACAGTAGTTAATTAAAAACAACATGGAAACTTTCTTCTCCACGGTTTGTTCTTTTATTCATACCTTGTAGGCCTTGCTGGTGGCTGACGTAGCCTAGAAAATTCCTTCCTCACTCTTGGCATCAAATTTTCCCCAAATTGTCTTTGTCATTGGGTGTGTATAAAACATACACATACCACAGGCCCTAAGATGTGCTAGATTTGGTTTTCTTCCTTTTGTAGCTATATGGTGGTTTTTGTTTAAAACTGATCTGATCCATAATCTATTTATTTAAATAGAATCCTGTATTTACGGCTTCAGCCCAATAGGAATTTGGAAGTTTGCTTGAGCTTAAATTGTCGGCAATATCTTCCAGTGTTCTATTTTTCCTTCAACAACACCATTTTGTGTGGTGTTCTAGGTGATGAGAAGTTATGCTCAATCCCATTGGTAGTACAAAATTGTTAGGAATTGTGAGTTCTCAAACTCCAGTCCATGATTAGATCGATGCTGATTATTCGTTGTTGAATTTCTTCTGAACTAGCTTGTGTCAAAAACTTCAAACATAGGAATGTTTCATCATTTGTTGCAAGAAACAATGTCCAAAGTGAATCTTGAGAAGTAGTCATCAGACTATTACCAAACACATATATTTTTCCACCCTGCTTGTACACGAATGTTCCACATAATCCATTGAAGCAGTTCGAGTGGCTTAGTAGTACTTACTGTCAACTTGGTTGAGGATGACTAACCTGTTTTCCTTGAACGCAGGTTCCACGTACTGTGGTTGTCCTTGAAAACTTTTGGTTGGCAATCCCTACCAGGTCATTTAGGATATGAGTTGTTTATTATTTGTCATGCTAATGTGAGCCCATTCTTTTGTGCCATAGTCATGGAGCAATCTGGCAGACTGCACTTAGACATTTAATATTTATCTTCCTTGGAGTCAAAAGTCTTGACTTTGTACACATTCTTGTGTTCTTTACTAGTAGAACCAGGTTTCCAGTCACTGAGTTGTTACTCGGCATTCTTTTCGGTAAAAAGCGAACGTGTTTCCTTTATAACAGATTTGAGATACGCTCAAACGGTTATGTTGTAGACCACATTCACATAATATACATTCTCCAATGCATGAGTATCCATTGATCCAACCTTTCCAAGTCCGGAATTTCACCATTTTACCATTACCAAAGCAACGTTTCTCCTTTGATGTTCTTGAGTGAGAGAAGCTTCTTTTATCTCCAAGTCATGGTCTTGAGCATGCACTAATCCAAGTACCACTTGTTGCTTTTTTGGGGGGGCTTCCTCTTCAATGATCCCTGCCAATTTATGTGGATTTTATTATTTTGGTACCAAATCCACTTTGATTTAAAGTAGGGAAGGGGGGATAGATTCTTCTGGCCAGAGATAGGAGAGTTGTCTGTAGGGAGGGATTTGTTTTTGCTCATTGGATTTATCATGATGAGGTTTTCTCAAGGATTTCAAGTTTTTGTTATGAGCAGTTTGTGGTGTTTGCTTTGACAATATTCCTTTTATGTCCTACCAGTCCACAGTGCATGCATCAACAGTCTATTGTTGGGATGGGATTTTTGTTTACTTGAGAGCTGGTTCTATCAAAACATATTCCATGTTTATCAATTGTGCGATTCTTGTGAATGATTGTCAAGCAGTAGGGAGGACATGGTCCATCTCATTCCATTTTTCTGCTCAGTTTTAGTCACAAGAGAGCTCTTGGAGGTGTTTCAGTCCTTTTAGTTACCAATCTCGTTTTTACTTAGTTTGTTATTATTGGAGTAAAAGATGAAGATTCTGTTTTTCAAGACTTCTTGTTTTCTTCTCTTAGTGATGCATCGGTCTTTCATATCAGTTCCGCTTTTGAGTCTATGGTTTATATTCATCAATGAGAGTGTTAGAGTAAGGATTCTTTAGCTCTCTTTTTGAAGTATGAACCTAGATTGTCTTGTAAGTGATGAAGACTAACCTTTTCATTTGTATCTTTTAGTTTCTTTTTCCTTTCAGTAAAAAAAATTTTTGATCCATACATGAGTTGCTAGTATGGTTTCTTGTGATCTGCAAGATTTCCCTTCTTCTTGGTTTCCACTGCTTACAAGGGCAAGAAAGTCATAATCATCTTCTTGTTCGAGGCAAGAAGAGAATGGTTTCTGTCTCATCACCCTTAACTCTCATCAGATGAATTCCCCATTGCTGCCAAAGGTCTTCTTCAGTGACATGTCTGCCTCTTGGTTGTCATTATTCTGTTTTGAGGAACAAACTTATCCTTTTTGATGTCTTACCTTTCTCAAAGTTTTACCTGTTTCTGATATACAAGCCCAAAGTGGACAGAATTTTTATGAAGTGATGGACTCCCAAACTTTTGACAAACCTGGTCTTTAGTGTTTTCAGATGGTTTGAAAAAGCTTTCTTTTGGAAGGGTATGCCCTCTGCTTTAGCATTATAGTGAACCTTTTAGTTAGAGGGCGACTATTTTCATCTTCAAAATCTTCTGATGCAGGAGTGCCTTTAGAACCAGTCTTTCCGTTCTTTTTCCTCCAATTCCTTTTCTTGGTTTTTCTTAAGTTCCGTATGTGATGAGATTACCAAGTAACCTCCATTCCAGTGAGTCAGGCGCGGGGCTTCATTGATAGCCTCGACTGGCTTTCCACGTTTCAGGAAGGACACTCAAGAGTTTCCTTACTGCTTTTCCGTTAGGAACTATTAGCCTAAAAGAGGACAGCGCATTGATGAAGGAGGTGAACCTGGTGGCAGTGTCTTGAATAGTCTCTCCTTCTGCCATCCTGAACAGCTCATATTGCCTGTTTCAATTTATCAATTTTAGACATTCTTGACTTGCGTTGTTCCTCAGTGAGGCTGTTTGCAGTGTTCCCCATATGACTTTTTGGCATCTTGACATTGACGCGATTCGATTAATTCGTCTGGTCCTATGCAAATATCAGAATTTTCTGGGGTTTGGCATTGTTTTGAATTGCAAGCGTGTCTTCACATTCCATTACATTATTTCTTGGGATTTGGTGATGCATCAGTTGCTGTTCATAGGTATGGTGGGGACATCTAGAATACTCCCCATAAATCAGGGTTTCGCCCAATAAGATGGTCCATCATACGATTTTCACACCATCCATAATATTTGTCATGAACAGCGGTGGTCGTTGTTGTTGTGAAGCTCCCTCTTGTGGGGTGGTGGTGCTGCCATTGAGTCTTTTCAAGTTGTGTGAATGTGAATCTTTAAACCGAAAAGGCCCTGCTCTGATACCAATTGACGCAAAACCTCACCCAGAACACAAACAGGGGTTGTGTAAGGCTTTTAAGTTAAAGACAGAGTAAAGACACAAACACTTATTGAATAAAACCTCTTCCTCACTCAAGGAGGAAACCTCGTTTTATTAATTTAAATTAAAGATTTTTTTTTTTGTTTTGATTACAAATCAATAATCAAAAGTCTTATCTCTACTACTCCCTCGATTAACACAATAGATCTCTCCAAAAGGCAAACCCACCTTTTGTTACAAATCTTGCTAACCAAAACCTACAAGAGCAACAACCCACCCCTTGTACAATAAATTGTAAACTATAATTAAAGAACAAAAAACAAGGACAAATTAGTTCGAACACATAAAAACCTTCTCACTCAAAATGTTTTCACGCGTGGCAATCCATCAATCTTGAAGACCTCAATTGATGAATAATTTCTCTCTTGTCTCTGCGTGTGAAGTCGTCGTTTTCTCCCTCTGACTCGTATCTTCTATAGAGTTTTTACCTTGACAATCCTTACTAAAAGGTAAAAAGTTATATTTTTTTACACAAGGATTCTTTTTTAATTTAGAATCTTATTATACACAATTCTTCCTTAATAATATATTTAAGGGTTTCTTATTGTATTAACTTGTCCCTTTAATAGATTATGTTGTTTTGACAAATAACTCTATGACTTGATCTTGGACTCTAGCTTGACTTCGTTGACTGGCGTACATTTGCTACTGTTCTTTGGAGACTTTTTGTCATCTCAAAACGAAATTAACGATTCTTCACATTTCTATTCAGAATCTTTCTATCTCGAGTATTTCTTAGTAATTAAGAAACTTATATTTGGAGATATGTACTGAATTCGGGAGGAGGAAGATATTTTTGAAGCACGAATGAGCCGAATAAGTCATTCGTGGATTGAACTGAATATATTTCATTTGTGACGTCGATTCAAGGATGACTTCAACAACAAATCCTTGGAAGAATTTGAAAAGTGTGTTGTACAGGAATTACTTAGCCAAGACCGTTGGGCTGTAATTTTTGGCAAAAATGGAAGAAGGAGATGCTCTTGTAGCCAACAAGAGAAGAAACTTCAAAGAAAAATCAAGAGATATGTTGCACAATCGACCTTAGGTGATTCAAGCTCGCTTGAAAAGAAGGAAGAACCTTCTAACTATTATGGTGAGAATCCTCTTAGATGTTATCATTGTGGTGAAGTAGGGAACGTAAAAAGAGATTGCAGAACCAAGGATCGCAGAGCCGTATGGCTAAAAAAGTTGTAGAAGAAGAATAAAAGTGGGAAAAGTGCTTAGTAGCTGAGGCTCGAGCAATAGATTTCATGATTTTCATCAATCTTGAATAAAATTGACTTGAAGATCTAGAATATGATATAGTCGATCACGTGGAGAAGCAATAAACAGATGTTGTCGACATGAAGCAAGAAAATTTTGAGAATTTTCTTAGTGTTTGTAGGATAGCTGCAATTGAACAAGTCAAAAAAGAAGATCTTTAACATGCAGCATCTGAAACTACATGTGTTAATAGCGACCTTTACAAAGAAAGAATTGAGGAAGACGTATTGGAAGCGGAAATATATGGTCAATCATCTTCAATATCAAGGTCAACTAATGACTCAGAGCAAGTTCTTTAAGCAGATGGAGAAAGTAGAGATCACATAGAGGAAGAATATAATACGAAAGTTTTAAAGACAAGAGATATTATTTTTGAAAATTCTAAAGCTGTCAAAATATCTATCGATGAAATGATAAGAGAATAATTCAGTAGATCTTTTGTTGGTGATGAAAATTGACCATCAAATTGTCACTAATTCAAATGAGGATGCTTATATAGTTGAAAGCTCCTTTTGTTATGAAGTTGCATATTTCAAAATCTTGAAACTTGAAGTTTCAAACTTGCCTATCACAAATGTTTTTCTAGACAATACTATCGTTGAGAAGCTAAGAGAAAGGGGGAGTTCAAAAACTCAACAAAGGGATAATCTACATGGATCATCTGACAGTGAAAAATCTTTAACATTTGGCAAAGGAAGAGGAGTCCGAAAGAAGCTATTTAGATTTTCACCAAGATATGGCCCAAAGCTTCATTTGAGCTCTTCAGCGGTAAGTGTGGGGTAGTTTTCGAAGAATCACTTTAGGGGGAGTGTGAAAAATAAAGATGATTTTATGGAACTTCAAAAAACCTTGATTTTTAGAAAAGTTTCTAGAATAATCTATTGTAGTCATTTGGATAAGTATCTTGTAAAAATATTTAGATAATCTACAATAGAAGATAATATTACTAGATTTTTCTTGTAGATGTTCTAGATAAATTAAATATTTTTAGAGAATCATGTTATAGTCTAGATTTTGTAATATCTAGAATCATTCATAGGTTAGTATAACTATGAGATGGTTTTATACATTTGTAATTAACCCAATAGTAACTCAAGCAACCTAAGAATAACCAAATAAAAGAGTCTTCTTCCATAAACAAGTTCTTCTTTTTAGGTTCCTCTTCTTTAATTGAATCTTACGATCTTCGTTAACTATCTTAGGCTAGAAGAATGGTTCTCCGGTTATACGTTTCTTCTACTATTCTCTACAGGGAGCATATATTTATCAGATTTTGCTATTTTGAATCAAATAAAATCGAACATTTGAATTATAAAAAGATGATTTTTAGAGTAAAACACTTAAAATTTTATTTTGAAGATTGAATGGCACATGGATCTTTAAGTACTAATATACTCGACTAAAAAAACAAATTAATTTTATAACTCAAATATAGAACTTTAAAATATGTATAATTTTTTTAAATTACTTAATAATAAGAGATACACATACAAAAAATGTGAGCAGAAGACACTAATATTTTAATATATAACTGTGTATGTACAATGAATATATGAATTGGATATTTAAAGGTCAAATATCCAATTACTTTTTTCAGCCAAATGACAATTAGTTGGGAATTACAACTTTACCCTGTCATCCATCAGTTTGTGCAATTATTGGTCCATCGACATATAATTATTAACTCTTAATCATTTTTGTCCCCACTATGCCATAATTATCCGCTAAAATTGTCCCTTATTCTTTAAAATAATATCCCATTAAAAATAAATATATTAGTTAGGTAACCTGAAATACATAATTATAGAAGGATGAAAGCTTATTTAGGGTTTTGTTTTTGTGGTTACCTGAAAGATGATTAGCTTCCTTAAATTATGATCCAAAAATATTAAATTCCACTAATTTATTTTAACACATGAATCAAGTGATATAGAATGTTAAATACTTTATGAATTTGGCCCTTAGTCACCAATTACATTAATTATTTATAATTATTAGTCAATTAAATAATTGCAATCAAATAAATAATTCAAATTTTAATTTTAATCTTATGGAAACAATTTTATGAAAAATAAAGTTCTAGTACTCAGAATGATCTAACGTTTCGTTACAACTAAACAATAAGTAGCCATTTAAATTTATATTTTTGTTAAATAATAAATTTTTTAAAAATATATATTTTAATCTAATATTAGACCAGACCGACCCCTTACAGGTCTAGTAAAACACATTCTATCCCAGCCCAATTGAATCCAAAATCCCTGACTCGTGTTCAACTCTATAGCCAAAATCCCAATGAGTTGGGTTCAATTTTTAATAAATTGGACCGGTCTGATCTAACCGCTTTAAAATTTTTAGATTATCCCAGCCGATGTTGCAATACCCTCTATTTTTTTTAGCAGCCAAAGAGGTTGTTGTATAGGATTTTTTCAATTCACGTTGATCCATGTCTTTTCGTTAGTCTACCTTTCCTCCACACGACTCCTATTTGTTTATTTAACTTCGTGTTGTGTTCCTGCGCACTTACCTCTTTTTTTTTCCCCTGATTCAGCCGTTCTGTGTTTCATTTACTCTTTGGCATTTGGCCAGTCAATACGCATGTTTTGGTTTTCTGGGGTGGTTTCCCCCCTGGACCGTTGTTTCTCCTATTTTTTTTCCCCCCCAGCTATCATTTATCCTCCATTCCTGATGTCCGTCAGATTTCGTTCCTCAATTTTACATAAAACCTTCCCCATGGATTGCTATCTAAAAATTACTTTTCTTTTCGTCCTGGCAATCCCCCCCACAAAACCCCTTAATTTTGCTTCTAAGCATAGAATATCAAATTTCATGTATTTAATTAAGAAGAAGATTAAAAGTTAGACCCTTAGCATACAGAAGAATCACATTATATTTATGTTTCACTCTAAATTTTATGATTATAAAAATTTTAACATTTCAATTATATACTCAAAGTTCAACATATTTCACAATGCTGTGAAACTTCGGGGGATATTGGATCAGTTCTATTTTAGGCGTAAGTTAACCACTTCTTATAAAATGATTAATGTATATTTCGTAACATAATTCACAAAAAGAAAAGCCGGCTATATTGATCGGGTTGGTTCGAGTTTTTAAAATATAAAACTATATTTGGGTCAATTTTTGAATTTATAAACTAAATCAATAAAACTTGAGTTTTTTAACTTCGGAGTTTCTCGAGTTTTTCAGATTTTTGAGTTTTTTCCGGATTTTTTGGGTGAAGTATTCCTACAAACATATAATTTACTCGTACTTCAAATATTACTTTAATCTCACAAAAATGCAACTATCTAAGTTGTTTCTTAAGAAAATATCACAAAATATGATATGATTAAGGACACTAAAAATATCCAACAAAAACTAGTAATGTGAAATCGCGTAAAAAAAAAATATTGCAAGTTAATAAGTGATAATGAATTTGATCATAATTTAAAAGTACTAAATTCAAATACGTTACTAAGTATTAGTTACATGACTAAATATCAAAAAGAAAGTAAAATTGAGAGTATGTATTTGACTTGTCTAAACCAATGTAAAACTTAAAAGAAAAGTTGAATATAGTGTCAGTTAGTGTTGAATGATTTTCTTTTTGCCTTAATATTAATTTGATTTTAAATTTAAGCTTTGATTATAATATCAACAGGTATGATTAAAACATATGGGATCATTAGGAATTTTAACTTTTAAAACATTAAATACATATATTAAAAACGATAAAACTATGAAAAAAAGTTATAAGAAATATTTAAAAGTTATTATATATAATGGTGGATCCATTTGGTCTCGGGTTTGATTTTTTTAGTTGAAACCATACCAACCCAAATATAGTCAGAGCTTTTTTTCGAACACCAGACCTAGTCAAACCAGATCACTTGTCGGGGCTTTTTTTTATTTGACTCGATTTTCGGTTCAATTTTGTACACCCCTAATTGTATGTATTTCCCAGACCTCAAGTTGACAAAAAGGGTGAGTCTAGCTTCATCCGATCAAAGCCTGTGGATCAAGAAATTTGATAGGTTAGGGCGGGTCAGCTCTTCATTTGGAAGGACCTCTTCTTTTTTCTTCTTTTTTTTTAATTTAAAGTTTCATTTGATCATTGATATGCAAAAAAATACAATTTTGAGTTTGACATTCAAAATTTTCTACATGATCATTGAGAGACTAGAGCTCTAGAGACTAACAAAATAAGGAAGGACCTCAAAATGTCCAACCCAACCCTAGAAGAGTTGCGGCTAGGGAGGGGCAGCCCTTCTTTCTTTTCTCTTTTTTTTTTTTTTTCATTTTTATTTCAAACTTAAAATTCTATGACATTAAGAAAATAGAAAGATTTTCAAATCAAATATGGTAAACAATGATGTTGTTTTAATAACATTAGCAAAAAATCTAGTGTTATTATCATTGTATTTAGAAAATTAGATATGTGAGATACATTTATCTGGCTTGATGCATTTTAAATATGCAAGCGATATAAGTGAGTGACAAGCGAGATGGGAGAGAGGCGAGGGCACGTAATTTGTCAATGTATCTTACATACATGCGAATCTACTTAGATAGAATGTATCTTGAACAAATTACGCCTAATTTTGCGTCCATATATTCTTAGATACATACATGTAAACATATAAAATCTAATAAATAAGGTACTATCATAGCATAACATGTTTTTAGAATTTTTAAAAGTAACCTTGCTAAAAATGACATAGAATGAAATTGTCTAACTTTAAATTTAAACCTAAAAGAAATATTTTAAACACTAATGCTGTAAAACTTTATATTTAATTATGTATATAAAAAAGCAAGCGTTCAAAAGGATGCTTGTCTCACCATTTCAATTATTTTATATATAGCTTTTCTTAATGAACTTATACTATTTTTAATGGGAGACAAGGAAGCATATGCCGCGCATATACATAACTAATAAATTAAATATATGAGATAACTAATAAATTAATAGCTAGTATGAGTGCATTATTAGAAAGAAACAATGAAAGTCATTTTTGGCCTATTAGGTCTCTAATATGCTATAACTAGGTGAAGAGAATACACCTTCCTTGCTCAATTAAACAAATCAAAAAACCACTTGACATAGTGAGAATATGGCTATTCACAAAGTTGCGCTCCTCCTTTTATTTGGTTAGTTTTTTCTTATTCTTATTTTTTCTTTTTACTTAATCACTTTAACAATCAAACAACATTTTAACATTTTAGTGTTGCTACGTTATTTATTTGCCTATATATGTTGTACGACAGGAATAATTTTGCTTGTGAGCAATGTCGAACATACAAATGCCAAAGCTTGCACTAAACAATGTGACCCTCGAATTACATTTGGGATTTGTCCACTTTTACAAACTAAAAGAATTAATCAAATATGCACCAATTGTTGTGGTGATAAAAAGAGATGTAATTATTTTAGTGCAGATGGTACTTTTATTTGTGAAGGAGAATCTAAATTTGTAAGTGAGGTAGATGACAATCTCGAGAAGCCTTGTCCTCGAAATTGTGACCCTCGAATTGCATACACGATTTGTCCACATTCTGAAATAAATAACAAAATTGATCTTAATGGAATATTTACTAACTGTGTGACAGATACAAAAGGGAGTACATTATTCATGCTGGATGATCTTTTATTGAGCAAGGAAAAAAATCTAAATTTTTAAGTCAGGTGGATAATAATCTCGGAAGCCTTGTCCCCGAAATTGTGACCCTCGAATTGCATATGCGATTTGCCCACGTTCTGAAATAAATAATAAAATTGATTTTAATGAAATATGCACTAATTGTTGTGCACGTAAAAAGGGATGTAATTATTTTAGTGCAGATGATACTTTTATTTGTGAAGGAGAATCTGAATTTGCAAGTGAGGTGGATAATAATCTCCAAAAGGCCTAGTCCTCGAAATTGTGACCCTCGAATTGCATATGCGATTTGCCCACATCTTGAAACAAGTAACAAAATTGATCTTAGTGGAATATGTACTAACCGTTGTGCAGGAAAAAAAGAATGTAATTATTTTAGTGCTGATGGAACTTTCATTTGCGAAGGAGAATCTGATTTGGTAAGGAAGATAAAGAATTGTTAGAACAAATGAACAAGAATGATAAAATTATGAGAAATACAAAATAAACTTTTTTGGCTTAGAGGGACATAATACGTTCCTGGAAGATAGTTGGAGTCTCTCTCATGAGCAATCGGAAAGAAGAATAAATAGATTTCTATCTTCGGGATTCAACTAGCCACAAAACAAGTAGCATCAAAATGTTGCTTTTTATTCTTGAAATTGAAGATTCACCTTTTATTAATGTCTCACAAAGTGTTTTCAAGAGAGAGGAAGTACTTTGTTTGATACTATCTGTTTCAACCAAAAGAAACTCAATTTATAGGATATAAAAGTTTTGCAAGGAAAAAGACTTTTAATTAATAAGAAGTTATAGTTTATGAATTGAAAACAAAAAAACTTATTTCAAAGACCCCCATGACATAGAATTCAAAAAAAAACACTTTTTGCAAATGGTTATAACATGGAATGAAAATAAATGAATGACACAACTCACATTCATGTAGTTGTTGTTTCCAAACGGATGGTGAATTTGTTTCAAAATTAATGTGAAACACTAACTCTTACGATCCCCCCACTTGTTTGAAGAAATTTTTATGATTTGAAAATCCAAAAAATATTTGAGACAGTAATCTAGCAACAGCATAATAATGGTGCTTTTAGACTTGAACCATTAGCTAGTGAAGGTTTCTAAATCCTTGACTACTTAGTGAACAAATCTTGACTAAGTGCTTCATGAATAAAGTAGAAAAAATATCCAGCATATCACTAGTTCCGGTGAAAATCGAAAAACTGACACCTACGACCAGGTGTCCTAAATTCTTTTAGCAAGTGCTTTAAGATTTTCCCGTTTATTAAAATTGAAAGAGTCTCCTCCACTTCGCACTTAGTTGCGGTGGAATCATCAAGAGTAACTTTGCATCTCCGACAAATAGTCTATGAACTTCATTAGAGAAATTAATCTCATACTCCTTTACACCAAAGTAGTATCGGTAAATCTATATATCAAGAGTACACACGCCAATCGAAATCGATTTATAGACTATTAAGAGAATATATCTACCTTCTTCAGTTGACATATCAAAAAAAATTATCAAGAGTTTTCTTACTAACCCAAAAACGAGATCGGTCTTAAATTTTTTGAGAGAAACGAATAATCTCTATCATTGCACATCTATTATTCATTTTTATTTTGAAAAATGAGAATTTTATTGATGTGATTCACAATTGTAAATTACTTATTTTTCCCTTTGAACCCAGATACACATTGATAGGGTTACCATAAAGCTACAGCTAATTTACAACAGGCTTATCCCATCCCGTTACAAGTTTCCACCACTAATCTTTGCCTAACCATTTAGGACAAAGGATCCGGCCCTAAATTAATCTGGACTCAATATTGGAAGCAATATCACGCTTTCCTTCAATAAATCTCCTGACATGATATGTTGAGATGAACTTGTCTCGACTTGCCATTTATCGCAGGTCACTTGAAGCCCGCAATATAGCAGCTTGATTATTCACAGGAGATAGTTAAAGGTGGGTATTGACTTACTCCATAAAGGCAATATCTATCAGCATTGAGCGCAACCGATCAGGCTTCTTCTCAAGCAAAGAATAGCTATAAAAAATTTCTTACTCCATGGTTTGAATGAATAATACATGTCTGCTCTTTGATTCCAAGAGATTGCTTGCTCCAGTCAAAGTGTGAAAATCTAAGCAGTAATGATTTAGAGTCATTCGGATCAGATTCCAAGTAGCATCACTATAGCCTTCAAGAACAATGGGAAAATGTAGAATAAATGAATATTAACAATTAATGTACTCTTGAGGTATCTTAAAACACGAATTAAGGCATTCAACGTTCAACTCCGGGAGTACTAGGAAACTTGATCAAAGTTCCATGCGTAACCCAATATTGGGATGGTACAATTGATGGCTACGTAATACTCCAAAAAAATGAGAAATGTCAAACTGTCGAGAAAATACCACTAGAGTTCCGCATTAGTTTAATGCTAGGATCAAATGGTGTAGGAGCAGGGTTTGTCATCAAAATGACCCAAACCTTTTAGAAAACTTTCTCAAAATAACCTTGATTGAGTAAGAGTCAAGCCATTCAACTGATCTTATAAGTATTAATTACCCCAGAATTACATCGGCTTCTCCAAGATCTTTCATTTCAAATTAGAAGTTAGAAAATTTTTTTGTTTCTTTGACTTTCAATATCAGGTCCAAAGATAACATATTCATCTACTAAAACCTATATAACACTAGATTTTCTTGCATTCGCTAATATACAAATATCCACCACCATTGATAGAGTAGCCCTAGAAATCATTTACTCTTCTAAATTTCTCATTCATTGTTTTGGAGCTTTGTGTTATCCATAAAGAGATTTAAGAAGCTTACAACTTTGGTTCTTGAATTGGAACGACAAATCCTTCTGGTTTTTTTTTAATGTAAAATCTCTGACATTAGATCTCCATTCACAAAATGTAGTCTTCCACATCCATTTGATTGTATTACCAGACTATAAATTGTGCCTAAAGCCATCAAGCGTCGAATAGAAGCATTCGAGCTACAGGTGCAAATGTATCAAATAGATCAATATCTTTCAATTTTGATGTAAAAACTTTTGCCACCAACACGAGCTTTGTACTTTATCCAAGGTTCCATCAGATTAGATTTTAATTTCTTTCTAAAGATCCATCTACAACCAATAGTAGACTTACACCATAAGGGAGGTTGATAAATCCAGTATGTTTGACATAATGGAGTGCATTTCTCATCAATAGCTTCACGCAAAAGGAGAGAGAAAACTGTGAAGTCATGCTTCAACATAACTTCAGGATCGAGTTTTCAACTAAATAGACTTGAAAATTTGGTCAAGGTCTCTTGGTTTTGGCTGATCTTATATGTCTTGGTTGACATTTCTTCAAAAGGTTCCAATGTTTTTCTTTTAAGGGTAGAGATAGAAGACTGTTGTATTTTGTTCTAAGAACTCTTTTTCATATGAAATCTATGCCTCAAAAAAGTTAGCATGCAATGATTCAAATAATTGTTAGAGGGTGTGGAGTCTCAAGATTCTCAAAAATAATATAAGCCTTAGGTTATGATAACCACTAAACACACAATCTACTTCCTCTATATCAATCTTAGTCAATTGTGATCTGGTAATCTAACATGAGCCAAAACAACTCCTACTTAAATATTTATATTTAGTTTTGATTTTCCAAAAGTTCATATGGAGGATGGAATCATGTTTCTTTAAAATGAATTCGATCAAAATATTAATGCAGAAGAAAACTAAGGCTTCACTCACAAAATTTACAGTGATACCAGATCCATAAAGCTAGAGTTAAACATTTCAATGAGAGTTCTATTTTTCTTTCTGCTAACCATTTTGTTTGTAATGATAAGACATAGTTCACTTATGATTTTTCAATGCATTTTTTTCACACACAATCTATACCAAATTTTGATTTTAAAATATTCCCACCTCTATAAGATATAATTGTGATTAATCTTCAAAATCAATTTATTTTCAAACTTCTGCTTTAGATGTTTTAAAAGTCTCAAAGGCCTCATCGTTTGGGTTTTGTTGTTTTTTTATGGGAATTACATATGTATACCTTGAGTAATCGTAATGAAAGTGATAAAATTCTATTTCCATGACGTGATAACATAAAAAATCCCATCTCACAAATATCATTGTGGATTAATTCCAAAAGTGTGCTAGCCTTTATTAAACATAATTTAAAAGGTTTCTGTGTTATTTTACATTTTCGACAAGTAATAGACTTAGCAACATGATCACTTTCCCACAGTCTTTAATTAATCTATTTTCATCTATAGTTGAATGGATCTAAAATTCACATGACCAAGAAGTTCATACCATAAACTAAGACTTCACAATATAAGCAGAAATATTTTATTTTCAATATTGAGTTTCGAACATGTCATATGTCACATAACCTTTTCAACAAAACATGCTTGCTTTAGACAATAATTTAATCTGCTTCAAAAATCATTTTTTTAAAATCTGTCGAAAAGAAGAGTACCTAATACAATGTGCTTTTCGAATATCAGGGAACATGAATACGTCCTATCAATTGTGACCATCTTTCCGGAAGTGAATTTTAGTTCAAGAGTTTCCCTTTGCCACCCCACTTTAGCAGAGGAGAGTTTCCCATATGCAAAACTTTATCTCCCCCACTAATTCATCTGTCGTGATGAAAGAAAATTTTCGATTACGTGATATATGACGAGTTTGGCACCCCAAGGTTTATCCACCATCTACTTGATCTCCGCGACAAATGCTTCTGTGGACCATTGTGACCAGTTCATTTTTGTATTGTTATATTTTGCCTTTTCTTTTAATCTTTTCAGCTTTAAGAATTTTACAATCACGTGCATAATGACCAATTTTTATGACGAGATAACATTCAATCGACTTAGAATTAGAACTAAGACACTTGAATGAAATTTTCACGCTTCTTGTCTTCAAAAATTTAGTTCTTGGCAGGTTCCTTCTTGATATTTTCTTCACAAACATGAGCTTTAATGATGGGCTCCTTAAGATGTTATTGTCGCGGTTATTAGTGGTCTCTTGTTCAATTGCCAGTGTTGTCATAATACTAATTGTTCAAGAGTCAAATCTTCATTTTTGTTTTTAAGAGTTTGCTTCTGTACTCTTTCCAAGATGGAGAAAGTTTTGAGAACAATCGCCACAAACATGATTAGTTTGTATCAGAGAAATTTCAGTTTTATAACCAATTTATTAGATAAGTTGAAATTTTGTGTTGTTCAGTGATTGGAACTTGTCATCAACCATTTTAAAACTCCATATAATTGAAAAAAGAAATATCTTTGAAACTCGCCTCTTCTGCAAATGAATAGCTTTAAGAGTATCTCAAATCTCATAGCAAAATTTCACACTTAATATAATATTGATATTAATATTTTGGACATTCCTCCAAGAGCATAATTCTTGCATAAGTAATCATCCATACTTGTCATTTGGCATTTGTTCTTTAATTAAAGTAGCATTGTCGTTGCTACTAGAACTAGGAGCTCAGGACAAGGTTCTCAAGAAAATACGATAACTTAATCGCTTAAAATAAGAATTCCATCTTTCCTCGCCATCTAGAAAAAATCTTGCCATCCAAATATTTCAAAAATTAGAATTAGGCAAAGATGAAACACTGTTACGTTATTGATGTGGATGCCATAGCGACAACTATCTTTCAAATTGTTAGAAAACAAATATAACAAGAATGATAAATTACAAGGAATGAACAAAATACCTTGTTTGGCTAGAGGCCCATTAATTAATACGTTACGAAGAATTTTGGAGTCTCTCCCAAAGCAATCGGAAAGAAAAGAATAAATAACAAACTTATCTTTGGGAATTTCAACTAAGCCACAAAAAACGTATCATTCAAAAATGTTTCTCTTGATTCTTGCATTGGTGATTGCACCTTTTGATTATGTCTCACAAGTATGTTTTCAAGGGAAAGTATTTTTGTTTTGAAATGCTTATCTTTTTCAACCAAAAAGGAAACCAATTTATAGGATATAAAGTTTTGCCAAGAAAAAGAGTTAATAATAGTAATTTTATAAGGTCATGAATTGGAAATAAAAAACATTTACAAAAACAACCCATAACTTAGAATTAAAAAAAAATAATCTTGCATAGTTATAACGTAAAATTAAAATAAATCAATGTTTACAACTTCAAATTCATGTAGTTGTTATTTCCAAAATGATATGAATTGTTCAAAATTAATTGAAACACTAAACTCGTTAAAGGAATGATGTAGGGAAAGCTTGCCCTTTCAATTGTGATCCAAGAATTGATTATGCCCACGTTCAAAAATAAGTAACAAAATTGATCTTTAGCGGAATATGCACTAATTGTTATTCAGGTAAAAAGGGATGGAATTATTTTAGCGCTGATGGAACTTTTATTTGTGAAAAAGAGTCCGAATTTGTAAGTGAAGGAGAAAATGATCTCCAGAAAGCAAAATTTTTATTTCTTAATCTGCAGGTACTCTATGTATGAAATAAAAGCACAATGATGTATAATTCTGTTGTGGAGCTTTACCACTGTTTCTGCTATGTAATTAATATGTAATGAAATATGGTCGTGGTGCTTTACCATGGCTTGTGCTACTTAAGTATGTTTGATAATAAATTGAACACTAGTTTGTTCTATTTTTAAAATCTTGAGTCTACATTTTCTATTTAAGTCCCACATATATTCTATCATTTTCTATGTTTGAGTTGTTTCTTTTTGTTACATATATGTCAAAATATAAGTCCAATATATTGAATTAACCACTGATGTAAGATTTCTTACATTTAAATCTTTTTGGAATATAATTCTTTTCTTGAATTCTGAGTGAATGCAAAATATTTTATATATCACATTATTCTTTAAAAAAATAAAAATGCACATAGAAGACTTTCGAAATTTGCGTCCATAAAAATTGATATTGTAGTTGAGTTATTAAATTAGTAAATAACTTCCAGTGGTATAAGCTCATCTGAAGCCTTTAAACTAAAATTACAAAGGACCTTTCTACTTCTTTTTATGGAATAAAATTAGAGTGGAAAGATCTAGTTACCCCTAAACATACTAATTCAATGTTTTTCTTGTTATTCCCCGTATACAAGTTAGCAACAACCAGTAACACAAAATATGAAATAGCCAGAAAATAAAATTCAAGTTCACATAATTCATGTGTTCTCTTAAGAAATTTAATATCTTCAAGTATCTGAGATAATTAATTAATTCCTCTCAAGAAAAAATGGATTAACTATTAGAGAAGTAGTGATACCCCAAGCTTCACTAATTTAAACGAACGCAAGAACATCAATAAGAGTACACAGAGACTCAGTCGATTGACAATTTTTTTTATGTAAGAAAATGTACGCAGAATTTTTCCAGTGTTCAAAAACAAAAAAAAATCTCTATTTATAGACACTTGCACCAAAGAACGCGTCTGTTCGACAATGGTGTGAAAGCTTCTGTTAAGACATGTCGTTTCAAAATGTTGTGTCTTTTGCGAAAAATAACTTCTTTTAAAAAATGTTATCGTAACACATGATTTTCAAAATAAATCCCGTTGTAAGAAATAAATTTTGTTAATTAACTAACATGCTAAACTAATATGTAAGAGAGAGGAAATCAATTAATGAGATTGATTAAATAAATTTTGTCCAAAAAAATTATCAATCACATCATTTGTCAAAGCCAAAGTCAAAGTCGGAGCCGAGCGACGATGAAGGCGCGAGAGACACCTTCTTCTTAACTCTTTAAGAACTAAAGAAAGTGTTTCCTAATATAAGGACAACATTTTCCTTTCTTCTACCAATATGGGAGAACTTACTTTTCATTTGCAATTTGCAATGACTAATCATTTTTCCTCCAAAATTGGTTCCCGCACATTTTTTCATTTTCTCTTCGTATTTTCCATTCACATCTTACTAAAACACAACAATCCCCTACATGAATAGAAATGACTATTATTAAGACATATGCATGAAAAAAATGTGTGTATCATAAGTAACGGTTAGTCGCGTCTGGATAAGTAGGTTTTTCTTTAAACTTTCCATAGTGAATATATATTGAATATATTCGGTCAATCGGTAGATTTGATATATTTGAAACGTCGAGCTTTGGTGTATACCTAGATAACATAATGCACACAATCAACCCTCGAACTATTTTTGGTTCTCATCATTTTGTTCGTTTCATCCATGAACACATCTCGATTAATAAGTGCATAGATAGTTGGCCTTATCGGATTCTTCTTGAAACGGCTTACACTTGACACTTACATAGGTGGTTTTTAAATGTGTTATTTCGTACATGCACTATTTGATATACCCTGTATCAAACTTAGAAACCATTAAAAAGTCCTTATGTCTATCCTAGTTACTGTACATTGTCTCATCATGAGAATGGACCACAAAATAAATTTTGACAATGTTGAACCATCATCAATGACCTTGTTTGATCTCCTTCAACCTAAATCTTGAGATCTCTAGTCTTCTTGGTAGAGTTATAACCAGATTACTTGTTCTCTTCCATAGTCCCATTCATGTCGATGATCTATCAACTCCTTCTTTAGTTAGGCCTTTTATAAGTAAATCTGACATATTATCCTTTGACTTTACATAGTTAGTTGTGATAATTAAATTGGAGAGTAGTTTTCTAACAGATTTGTGTCTTCGTCGTATGTGATGAGACTTCTCGTTATATATAATACTCCCATCCCTTCCTATTGCAACTTAACTATCACACTTCTTATTGCAACTTGACTATCGTAGTGTATGCATATATGGGCCACTGGTTTGGGACAACCGAAATATCTCTAAGAAATTTCGAAGCCATTAAACTTCTGATTCTACCCTTGTCTAAGAGGATATTTCCGGCACACCATTGTGAGCAAGCTTATACATTTTGTTTTGGATATTTCCAGATTTACTCCTCCACAATTGTGAAAACATATCCCTCGGGGATTTTCTTTTCAATTTGATCCAGTAATCAATTAAATCTCTATAAAATCCTTCAGACTATGTTGATTTTGTTGTAATCAAACATAGTTTTGGAGTTCCTCTAGTCCGCTCAAAACCCTCTTCATTGTCATCCAATGATTTTCATTGATATTACTTGCGTATCGATTTAGTTTATTTAGTGCATACTACGTCTGGTCGTGTACAATTCATGTCATACATCAAACTTCTCAATACTCTTGCATAATCCAATTAAGACTGACTTTCACCTTTATCTTAGCAAGATTAAGGTTACATAAATTAGGGTCTTAGTACTTTTGAAAGTCAAATATTTGAACTTTTCAAGTACCTTTTGAATATATGAGATTGAGACAAGGCTAGATCGTTAAGAGTTTTGTTAATTTTAATTTCTAATATCAAATCGGCAACTCCTAGGTCTTTCATATCAAACTTACTAGCGAGCATACACTTAGTAACTTTTACACTAGAAACGTCCTTGATTATTATTAGCATGTCATCCATATATATACAATGACCTCCTAATACGGAGTGTCTTTAATGTAGACACATTTATCACATTCACTGATCTTAAATCCATTTGATTTGATACGCTCAAACATATTTCTCAAATAAGAAGTAAAGCGCTCGTATCAAGTAATGAACCCAACTAATGAGGTTGTGATCGTTTCCACGGTGAACTAGTCGACATAACTTTAAATCTATTATTATTATTATTTTAGTCAATTATTTCCTTATAAAACAAAAGACAATAAGAGGGTGGTTTTTAATTTCAAATTATGAAAATACTACTAAATTAAAGTAAACAACTAACAATTGAAATCTTGGA
The DNA here is from genome assembly GCA_027704765.1 of Solanum habrochaites. Lineage (NCBI taxonomy): Eukaryota > Viridiplantae > Streptophyta > Magnoliopsida > Solanales > Solanaceae > Solanum > Solanum habrochaites. Next base: position 13,622,281 of record JAKWJA010002499.1, read on the forward strand.
GTTTAATCAATTAATTAAGTAACTAGGGTTTAGTGTTCCTCACAGGTTTCCTAACTTGATACTTCTAAACTATAACAATTCTTTCTAATATCTTGCATGCAAAGTAATAAGTTTAATGTATTTCTAAACCCCTTGGTCTGGCATCTAGAAAAATTCACGTCCGTACCTTGGTACGGCACGTGTGTTGCTATACTAACCTTCCTTTACCTCATATTAAGCATTGCATTTGATATTTGACTAATTATTACCTCGTACAATCGAGACCCATCCTATTAGATATTAAACACTTATCTATGTTGATAAGTCTTTTCCTATTATCTACCTCCTTGATCCGGCAATTAGCATTAAGGTGAAGTTTCTAAACGTTTGCCAATCTCGTTAAAAAGCCTTCTAACTAACGAAAGAATGTCAATACATGCAAGATCACTATTCTGAAATTAATTATTTATTTAGATTTTACCTTCCACTATTCATTCTGGTTTCAAACAACCCTAGTTATGGAGTTTAGTTACCCATATCCAAATCACAATATTCTATATGTAATATAAGAATTCATGCACTTACTTTGATGAGAAAGAATAAAACTAGAAATTCACTGATTAATCAACAAAATCACCAACATCAATTCCAGAAAAAGTGTAACATTGCTGAAATAATCCTCCAATACTTGAACAAGAGAACTAAAGATTCTCCAAAAGTCTAACCATTAAAATGTCTAATATATCAAAGAGTCTACAACAAAGCGTCTAACCTCCCAAATGAGGTTTTCAAACTATTTATAATAAAAAACACAAAATCTAATAAAGAAGGATTCTAATTAACTGAACTGTCAAAATGTGGCTGGGTCGACGGACCCGTGAATGGACGCGTCGTGGGTCACGACGGCCATCATGGCATCCATCAATCCCATACTTCAATTTACGACGGACGTCATGGCATTCGTTGTCCCATACTCACACCTTCTTCTGCTGCTCTCGGCTCTCGTTTGATTACCCTAGCCGAACAGTATGGACGGACCGTTCCAGCACGACAGTCCGTCGAGGGTCTTCGCTCCATAATCCTTGAACTTTTTGGAATTTGGGTAATGGGACTACTCTCTGAGTCATATCGCGTCGAACGCAGGATGGACTTGTCGTGGCTATGACGGTCCTCATGGATTCACGTAATCCCACCTAGGTCATACTTCTCAATCTTTCTCAGCATCTCACTACGATGCCACCTACGAACCGTCCCAAGACGACGGACCGTCACAAGCTCCGTAGTTGGTCTCTTCTGCTTTCTCGTCTCAAACTTTCCGCGTTCAAAGTCATCTTTGGACAGATTTCGTGCAAATAAGGAGAAACTTACATAAAAATCATACAAAAAGGCTTTTGGCACACACTAATTTTAAATAAAAAGCATTAAATACCGTGAAAAACCACTGTATATCAACATTTAGATGTCATACATCTAATATTGAAATGTTGGCACTTGCAAATGATATGAACATATCTGTGGATTTAATATAAAAAATATATACAAGTTTGTTGGAACTTTTGTTTATAACCTCATATATAGATTCAAACAATTGAGAATCTTTTGTATTGTTATGCATGTTGATGACTTAAAATTGAAATTGTTGAATAGCTTTAAAAAGGCAATGGATTATTTGCTTAAAGAAGTTGAAGTAAGCTACTTGCAGAAATCTTTGATCTTGAAGAAAAGATTCATAAAAGAATATAGAAGGAGACATATTTCGTCAAAGTTTTTCTACACTCACGAGCTCTACCAAGAATGGTGATATCAAATTGCAACAGGTTTGTTCAAGTAATACTATAGTTGATTTATTTGCAGAGTCTCTACTTACTACAACTTTCAAGAAGATGGTGCGCAAGCTTGGTAAACGAATTCAAGTCTTTGGATTGATGTTCTCATTAGGGGGAGTTAATATGCGATGTACTTGTTTCCCTCACGAGGTTTTGTCCCATTGGATTTTCCTTGTAAGGTTTTTATGAGGCATCCATAATGTGTATTATCAGATATTCCTTCACTAGATTTTTTTCCCACCGAATTTTAAATAAGTAAGATTTTAACGAGGCACATAATCTACCGACATTCAAAAGGAGGTTTTATAAACATATTTTTATCATAGAGAATTTCTAATTATGTGAAGTCCTTTTAGGATATGGTTAGTAATCCTACATTGCACAAAGTTAGGTTTTTTCTATAAATAAAAGGGTTTTCCTTCATTGTAAAAAAGATCCATGAATTTTGAATGTACTTCAAGAGAAATAATAAGTCTTCTCTCTTTCTCTACTTTATTCTTCTTCTTGTTTATATAGAGATTCATAACAATTTTTACATTTTCTTTTTTTTTTTTTAACGTTTTTCCATTTTTTTCCTTTCATGTGTTTATTTTTATTGTAATTACTTTAAAAAGTAATTATTTCCTTTTCTTGTTTACCTTCCTTTACTGTTTACTCAATTTACTACTACATATATTCTTCCTTTTATCTTGTTATTTCCTGCCTCATGTCTTTATTTTTTCTTCTAATTATATCACACTAAATTATTCATTACTATTAAAAAGGATTCATTACTATCTTCTTCTTCTTTTATCTTGCTATTTCTTGCCTCAATTATATTAGCTTTTTATACGTGAAAAAAAAGAAGAATAAAATTAGAGAACTAATACTTCATGGTGGCATCATTTCATCAACTTACTTTCAAAATTATGGGCTCTCCTATTTAATACTTTTTAATTGATTAATTGTAATAAGTTTCTGTACACCCTTTAACGATCTTCGATTCCCATTACCAAAATAAGAATATCATTATGTTAAAACATCATTATCTTCTTTAATTGGGGTAGGTGATTTGAATTATGCAATTAGATATATTTAGAATGATTATTATTTACACATCAATATAAAAGTTCAAAAAATTGAGAAAAGCGTAAATTTGAATGGTGGTCATAATATATATGATCTATTAATTATATATATATATATTATATATATAATATATATATAAAATTATAATATATAGATATATTATATATATAATATCCTCACCGTTTAAGGAATACCAGTTGAAATCTCTGCAAAGTTTAGAGTTGTCTATTGTTATGAAAGAAAGTGTCTTTGATATATAAAGGTTACACGTAAATAGAAACTGATAGTAGGATTTATAAGTACTAAGATTAGTCTCCTAAGCAAGTCAATTCTCTGCTTTCAGTTGATAATTGTGCTCCTCTTCATGAAGAATGCAATTATCGATTTGATTTCTTATGTTTAGTAGAATTTTCTATGTTTAAGGATGGTAATTTGATTATACTCTGTTTTAGCGCTAATAGCTCAACTTTAACCGTTGTTTTTCAATTTGAACATTCATTTTTCCTCTCTTATTTAGTCATTTTATCACCAATGCTTGAACGTGATGATGGCTTGCCACTGTTTTGCATTTTATGTTGTTTTGTTTCTGGGTTATCCAAATAAAATGGTAGTTTGAATAAATATATCATGCTAAAAGAAGTGCATTGTTTTGGACCATTGAAATTCGTTTACAACTGTTTAGTTTTCTCTTCTTTGCTTGCTTTGATCTTGTCTGTGATTTTCTATAGGTATGTAAGTCCATTTTATGATGGCTTTCTTATATTTTATTCCTAACGTCAAATTTTATCATTGATTTTTTGAATTATAATATGCATTTTAAAGGAAAAATCATATGTCGTTGAACTACATCAATTAACTGAACACCTTACACCTTTATATATTTATATAGTATTCAAATAAAGTCCTTGATGTTTTAAATTTCACACTATATCGTGGTTCGACTAGCATATAGACATAAGTAAACAACTTTATGATGGTCGGGTTGGATTAAGTCTTATCAAATTTCTTCATATCAATAAATTTCTCATCAATAAATTGTGTTATTAAATTATTTGTTATGATTTATGTTATTACAATGTAGCTATGGAATTGATCATACTGTAAATAGTTTTTGAAATTATGATTATTTGTAAGTAATTATTGCTATATGAAACTCAAGTTATCTTAAAGAATGAAATTTATTTCTCTAATAGAGGATAACTAAGATCAAATTATAAATCATATTGGTCTGTGCTCCACATGAGCAATATTTATCTAGTATATAATAAGCAAAATCGAACTTATAAGTAAATTTCAAATATAATTTCTCTTTATAATTTTAAATTATTCTTCTTACTTAATTCGAATATATTATTTTCTTTTTAGTATGTTTAAAAATGAATATTTATACTTTGTATTTCTTTAATGTCGATTCTATATGACATGTTTAACATCATAAAATTTAAAGATTTTTTAATACACTACACAGATTTATTTATTACAGAATCATGTTTAATAATCCACTTTTACAAAAAATCAATTAGAAAAGTAAAGGAAACTATTTTTATATTTTTAGTGAATACTCCGAGTCTTCTATAATTGAAAGTAACAAAATAAAATAATCAAATTGGATATCACACTATTTTTTGTTTGTTTTTTTAAAAAGTAATTGGATGATCTTGCTTCTCACTTGGTAAATTCTCCCTAAGAACAAGCATTAAATATGAGGTCTAGCTTTTTCAAATGTACAAAGTTTTTTTTCTATCGTATTAAAGAGTCGTAAAAAAAAGAATTTAACATTTTCTAAAAATTGATTAAAAAGAAAAGTAAAATAAATAAATTAAAATAAAAGGAGTAGAATAGAGTCAATTTTGATTCTTTTCAAAATAAAATTCTATTATATTATTTTTAAAAACTATATAAAAATTTACAATAAATTATAATTTTTTCCACTTATATCAATATAATAAAAAAGTAGTTCTCAATGTGTCGCCAAAAATCATATTATTTTACTCTCAAAAAAATGTGATAAGTATTTGAAAATGAAAGGAGTGTGAAAAATAAAGATTATCTTTTGGAATACAAAAATCCTAGATTTTAGAATATTTGTGAAATAGGATCTATGTAGTCACTTTGATAGTATTTGTGAAATCATGTAAAATCAATTAGAGTAGAAGATAATGCTACTAGATTTTTCTTGTAGATGTTCTAGAGAAATTAGATATTTATAGAGAATCATGGAATAGTCTAGATTTTGTAGTATAAATATGGGATGATATTGCACATTTGTAATCAACCCAATAGTAACCCAAGCAACCTAAGAACAACAAAATAAAAGAGTCTTCTTCCATAAACAAGTTCTCTTTTCTAGCTTCCTCTTCTTTAATTGAATCTTCCAATCTTAGTTAATGATATTGGGCTAGAAGAAGAGTTCTCAGATTATACATTTCTTCTGCTATTCTATACATGGTATCAGAGTCATAGTAATTTTTTGACTTTTGAATTTATATTTTGAAGATCGGGTTAGTAAGTTCAACTGATTTGTCGATATGGATTTAGCGAGGTTGATAATGGACTTGGAATGAAGTTGTTGAATAAGTCCAATTACAAGGTATGGAAAACATCCACAGAATCATACCTTGTGGACGAGGATTTGTGGGATGTTGTTAATAGAAGTAACACAAATCCTCCTGACCGGACAAACAAACAAGCATATACAAGATGGAAGCAGTTATGCATGCCGGAGTTTCATTCTGAAGAGGACAATCTCCTCCGACTTATTTGATCACATTATATAAAGTGTAAATTAGGTCACGAGATATGGAGGACCCTCGATCACTTGTTCAACAAGAATGAAGCTCAACTGCAAATAGTGGAGAATGAATTGGATAACACCATTTAAGGTAATCTTTCTATCTACGAGTATTTCTTAGTAATAAAGAACTTATATTTTGAGATATGTTTACTAAATTCGGAGGAAGCTATTTTTGAAGCACGAATGAGAAGAATAGTCATTCGTGGATTGAAACCTGAATATATTTCATTTGTGACGTCAATTCAAGGATGGACTCAACAACAATCCTTGGAAGAATTTGAAAATGTGTTGTTGTCACAGGAATTACTAGCCAAGCAGTTGGCTATTGTTTTTGTCAAAAATGGAGAAGGAGATGCTCTTGTAGCCAACAAGAGAAACTTCAAAGAAAAATCAAGAGATATTTTGTCACAATCGACCTTAGGTGATTCAAGTTCCCTTGGAAAGAAAGAAGAACCTTCTAACTATTATGGTGAGAATCCTCTTAGATGTTATCATTGTGGTGAAGTAGGGAACGTAAAAAGAGATTGCAGAACCAAGGATCGGAGAGCCATATGGCTAAAAAAGTTGCAGAAGAAGAAAAAAAGTGAAAAACGTATTTAGTAGCTTAGGCTCGAGCAATAGATGTCATGATTTTCATCAATCTTGAATAAAATTGACTTGAAGATCTAGAATATAATATAGTCGATCACGTGGAGAAGCAATAAACAGATGTTGTCGACATGAAGCAAGAAAATTTTGAGAATTTTCCTAGTGGTTGTAGGATAGCTGCTATTGAACAAGTCAAAAAAGAAGATCTTGAACATGCAGCATCTGAAACTACATGTGTTAATGGCGACCTTTACAAAGAAAAAATTGAGAAAGACGTATTGGAAGCGGAAATATATGGTCAATCATCTTCAATATCAAGGTCAACTAATTACTCAGAGCAAGTCTTGAACAGATGGAGAATATAGATAATAGATGAAGGAATATTATCGAAAGTGTAATACAAGAGGTATTATTTTTTGAAATCTAAAACCTGTCAAATATCTATCGTGAATGATAAGAGAATAATTCAGTAGATCTTTTGTTGGGTGTGAAAATTGACCATCCACTTGTCACTAATTCAAATGAGGATGCTTATATGAAGTTTGCAAGCTCTTTTTTTTAATGAAGTTGCTATTTCAAATCTTGAACTTGAAGTTTTCAACTTTGCCTCTATCACAAATTTTTGTTGTTTGTTTTTTTTCTGACACTACTATCGTTGAGAAGCTAATAAAGGGGAGTTCCAACTCAACAAAGGGATAACCTACATGGATCATCTGACAGTGAAAAATCTTTAACATTTGGCAAAGGAAGAGGAGTCCGAAAGAAGCTGTTTAGATTTTCACCAAGATGTGGCCCAAAGCTTCATTTGAGCTCTTCAGCGATAAGTGTGGGGTAGTTTTCGAAGAATCACTTTAGGGGGAGTGTGAAAAATAAAGATGATTTTATGGAACTTCAAAAAACCTTAATTTTTTGAAAAGTTTCTAGAATAATCTACTGTAGTCATTTGGATAAGTATCTTGTAAAAATATGTAGATAATCTACAATAGAAAATAATATTACCAGATTTTTCTTGTAGATGTTCTAGATAAATTAAATATTTTTAGAGAATCATGGTATAGTCTAGATTTTGTAATATCTAGAATCATCCATAGGTTAGTATAACTATGAGATGGTTTTATACATTTATAATTAACCCAATAGTAACCCAAGCAACCTAAGAACAACCAAATAAAAGAGTCTTCTTGCATAAACAAGTTCTTCTTTTTAGGTTCCTCTTCTTTAATTGAATCTTACGATCTTCGTTAACTATCTTAGGCTAGAAGAATGGTTCTCGGGTTATACGTTTCTTCTACTATTCTCTACAGGGAGCATATAATTATCAGATTTTGCTATTTTGAATCAAATAAAATCGAACATTTGAATTATAAAAAGATGATTTTTAAAGTAAAACACTTAAAATTTATTGAAAATGAATGGCATCATGCATCTTTAAGATACTGCATACTACCTCGCACTACAAACAAATTAATTCTTATAACTCAAATAATAGACTTTAAAATTGTATAATTTTTTTAAATTACTTAATAATATGAAGAATACACATCAAAAAAATGTGGAGCATAAGCACACTAATTTTTAAATATATAGCTTGTATGTACAATGACTATATGAATGGAATTTTTAACGGTCACATAATCCAAATTACTTTTCAGCGCAATGACAATTAGTTGGGAATTACAATTTACCCTTGTCATCCATCAATATTTTGTGCAATTATTGGTCCATCGACATATAATTATTAACTCTAATCATTTTTGTCCCCACTATGCCATAATTATTCGCTAAAATTGTCCCTTATTCTTTAAAATAATATCCCATAAAAAAAAAATATATTAGGTAGGTAACCTGAAATACATAATTATAGAAGGATGAAAGCTTATTTAGGGTTTTGTTTTTGTGGTTACCTGAAAGATGATTAGCTTCCTTAAATTTTGATCCAAAAATATTAAATTCCACTAATTTATTTTAACACATGAATCAAGTGGTATAGAATGTTAAATACTTTATGAATTTGGCCTTTAGTCACCAATTACATTAATTATTTATAATTATTAGTAACTTTAACATAATTGTGCATCAACATAAATAATTTTCAATTTTGATTGTAATTATGGACAAGTTATGAAAAAATAAAGTTTCTAGACTCAGAATGATCTAACGTTTCGTTACAACTAAACAATAAGTAGCAATTTAAATTTATATTTTTGTTAAATAATAAATTTAAAAAAAATATATATATTTTAATCTAATATTAGACCAGACCGACCCCTTACAGGTCTAGTAAAACACATTTTATCCCAGCTCAATTGAATCAAAAATCCCTGACTCTATAGCCAAAATCCCAATGTGTTGGGTTCAATTTTTAATAAATTGGACCGGTGTGATCTAACTGCTTTAAAATTTTTAGCTCTATTCCTAGCCGATGTTGCCATACCTCTATTTTTTTAGCAGACTAAAGAGGTTGTTTTATAGGATTTTTTTTCAATTCAAGTGATGTTCTGAGAAAAGATTATTTGTTTATTTAACTTCGATGTGGAAAACATTTTTACGACTTATTTCTTACTATTGAGTCATCAATCACATTTGTTAGGGGTTCACAAGTTATATATTTATATTTATTTAATTTCTAGTATAAATACATGATCTACGAAAAATTACTTTTTTCGTCTGAATCACAAACCCCATTAATTTTGCTTCTAAGCATAGAATATCAAATTTCATGTATTAATTAAGAAGAAGATAAAAGTTAGACCATTAAGCATACAAGAAAGAATCACATTATATTTATGTTTCACTCTAAATTTAATGATATAAAAATTTAAACATCAATATTATATACTCAAAGTTCAACATATTCACAATGTGTGAAACTTCGGGATATTAGAATCAGGTCTATTTAGGCGTAAAGTTAAATTATATAAAATGATTAAGTGTAATATTTCGTAACAATAATTCACAAAAGGAAAGCAACTATAATTGATCGGGTTGGTTCGGAGGTTTTTAAAAAATATCAACAAATCTATGTTGATAATTTCTTTTTCCTGATTATCTACCTCCTTGTCCGCAATAGCATTAAGGCGATTTCTAAGTTGGCCATCCGTTAAAAAGACTTCTAAATGAAAGAATTATCAATATGGCAAGAACACTATTTGAATTATTATTTTAGTTAGATTTTACCTCATTATTCACCCATGGATTCCCACAACCCTAGTTATGGATTTTTATTACAATAGTCATATCACAATATTCCTATATTTAATATAAGAATCTGCACTTACTTTGATGAGTAGAATAAAATCCAGAAATTTAGTGATTAAATCAACAAAATCACCCAATAATCAATTCCAGAAAAATGTAACGATTGCTGAAATTTATCCTTCAATACTTGCACGAAACTAAAGATTCTCCAAAAGTCTAACAATCAAAATGACTAATATCAAAGATTTGCTACAAACAAGTGTCTAACCCCAAAAATGAGATTTTTCGCACTATTTATAAAAAAACAAAAACCTAATAAAAGAAGGATTCCTACTTCTAAAAATTTTCAAAAGCGGCTGGGTTTTTTAACGGACCTCGTGACTGACCGTCCGTGGTACGATTGTCCCGTCTGGCCTCCGTCGTCCCATACTTCACAAATGTTCTGCTTCTCCTCTATTACCCTCAACGGCCGGTATCCTGATCATTCCAAGCACGAAGGTCCGTCGGGTCTCTGTTCCATAACACTTGAACATTCTTGGTAATTGGGGTACTGGAACTACTCTCTAATCATTACGATGAACCAACATTACGGACCGTCGTGGCTCTGAAGGTCCTTCATAAACTTTCGTATCCCCACACTGGTCAGACTTTCCCCCCCCTATCTTGCTTCAAACACTTCCGGCTACGGTGCCACCTACGGACCGTCACAATCTCGACGGACCGTTCAGCTTCGTAGTGGTCTCTCTTGCATTTCTGATTTCTTTTCTCCTCAAAACTTCGCAAAATTCCGCGATTCATCTTTGAACATTATTTCCTTTCCTGCAATAAAGAAAACCTTACTAAAACTCAATCGACAAAAAGGGTTTTGGACACTCACTAAATTTAATAAAAAAATATTAAAAATACCGTGAAACCACAGTATATCAACAACATGGTTTCTTGCATCCTGGACTCTCTTCATTAGGTACATTTTCTTTTAGTTCTTATCGAGGTCGTTTTGACCCTCCACTAGATGACTTAAGTCCAGTTTTAATATGAATAGATATTTTCAAAGAATTCATCACTATGTGATTCAATTACCATATTTTCATTAATATTCGAATGTTCAGACTTACGAACCAAAAGTGGACATGCCTTACTATTTGTGGCATATCCAATGAATATACAATCCACATTCTTAGGTCCTATTTTTCACCTTCTTAAGTATAGGAACCTAGACTTTGCATACACACCCTACACTTTGAAATATTTCACGTTGGGATTTCTAACTTTCCATTTCTCATATGGAATAACATGTTTCTTGGTATGAGACACTCTATTGAGTATTCAGTTTGCCGTAAGGATAACTTCCTCCTCCCCCAAGTTTTGTGGTAAAACTTGAACTTTTAAGTAACACATTCATCATTTCTTTTAGAGTTTTGTTTTTCCTTTTTGCAATTCCATTGGATTAGAAAGTGTAATGAGAAGTAGTTTGATGGATGATTCCATTTTCAAAACATATTTCTATAAATGGAGATTAATATTCTTCACCTCTATTACTTTTGTTAATTTTGATCCTTCCTACTGATTTTCAACTTCAATTTTATATTGCCTAAATGCATCTAGTGCTTCATCCTTACTATTTAGCAAATAGACAATCATATCTAGTGTAATCGTCAATAAAGTTATGAAATACTTTTTTCCACCACGTGATGGTGTTGAGTTCATGTCACAAATGTCAGTGTGAATCAGTTCTAAGGGATATGAATTCCTTTCAACAGATTTATAAGGATGCTTAGTATACTTAGATTAAACATAAACTTGGCATTTTGATTGATTGCACTCATATTTGGGCAAAATATTTAAGTTAATCAATTCTCGCAAGGTTTTGTTATTGACGTGTCCCAAACGTTCATGCCATAAACATTTAGACTCGTGCAAGTAAGAAGAAGCAAAATTTTTATTCATATCAACTGCAATTACATTTACTTCAAAAAGTTACTTAGTAAAGTAACCTTTTCCTACATATATCTCATTCTTACTCACTACCACTTTATCATAAGCAAATACATATTTGAATCCGTTCTTAGTTATAATAGGTATAGAAACTATGTTCTTTTGCGATTCTGGAACATATGAGACCCTGCTCAAAGTCACCACCTTGCCTGATGTCATCTTTAAGAGGACTTTGCCAGTTCCTTCAACCTTTGCAATAACGAATTTAGCCATAAACAACTTCTCATATATAGGTGTTGTAGTATAAGATGAAAATAGTTCTTTGTTGGCACAAATATGGCATGAGACACCAGAATCTATCCACTATTTTCTTACATTTCTAACCAAGTTACATTCTGAAATCATTGTATAGAGATTGTCTTTATCTTCTCTAGATTCCAAGCCCATATTTGCTTCTCCTTCTTCTTGTCCTTCTTGCGATCCCGACGTTCGTAGCGCATGACCACTGTTTAAACGATGTTTGACCACAATTGAAGAAATTTCCATTGACACGTCTTGTTGGAAGGAGGATTTCTCTTTAGACCAGATGATTTCTTTACTTGATTTTGTGGGGATCTCTTTCAATAATATTTAATCTAGATATTGTTGATTACCATACTCGAATCTCTTTTCTATGGCCTTGTTATTCTCTTCGATTCGTAAAGACTTACCATGAGTTCTTCAAAACTGTCTTTTCCTTGTGGTTTTAATGCTTCAGTACCTTTGAATCCTCCCAATTGATGTAACTTCTCAATAAAGCTGCCACTTGGAAAGTGTAACATCTCGTAACGCAAAATAGCTAAGGAAATTAAAAATAATCCTTCCAAAAAGAAAGGAAAAATTTTGGAAAATTTGCTAAGTTTAGGAAGTCAGTTTTGGTCATTTTCAAAAGACCATAAATCCGAGCTCAACATGAGTTTAGGGTACCTCTTGATAATGATTTGAACACCATTGGAGATCTTTTCCAACGCCACCCCGAGTTTGCGCATTTTCGATATCATAAGGATGGATATATGCCTATCAAAAGGTCGTTGTTATTAAGGCAGGGCCCACATCCGATTAAGGAAGGAAAACTAGGGTCTTTGTCATTCACCAATTATTTTCTATTTCGTTTTTAAGGATTTTTTTTGGGTAAAAACCAGTTTTAGTCAGATTTAGAAATTTTTAATCTTTACTCTTAGGGATTGGGATAAGAGGTAGAAAAGAAGAAGAAAAGGGAGAAAATTCCAGATTCGCCAAGAATGCCAATGATTTGCGGAGCGGAATTCGCGGGTGATGCCTATCAATGTATGTGAGATCTATTGTTTTGGGTAAATTCATCCACACACTTAAACTTTGTTTTAATTCAGTGGTTTTATAATTTTTTACTATTAAGAAGTGAGTTCTTGATGAATGTTGTTGAATTCCTATTGATTGGTGTTTGAATGCCTATGATGTTGATTATAATTCCGCGTTGTTTTTTTCAGTTAGATCTATTGGGGATTGAAGTATAATGGCCTACGGGTTTGGAAAATAGACTATGGAGCTTTAGAAGAATTAAGATCAGAAAACGAGTTTGTGTAATCACAAAACACTTGAGCAGGCCAAATGTTCACACCCCCATAGCGTTCGAAAGGATGGGGTGGTTTTAATTCGCAAGAAGCTTGTTTAAAGCTAGATATTCAGCAATTACTCAACCCTAAGAAGGAAGGTGTTTTTTGAAGCATGAGCTAATGTATATTTTCGGAGTAGTATTGATCCCCAATGTGGGGATGCGAGTTCCAT